>JAOUQV010317807.1:0-12597 GCA_028565295.1 Aspidoras spilotus
TTAGGTGCCTTGCTCAAGGGCACTTCAGCCATGACTTGTCGCTACTTGGAATCGAACCAGGGACCTTCCGGCCGCAAGGCCGGTTCCTTAACCACAAGCCTACGACTGCCCCTTAACACTTAAGTTACATTACTTTACTTAAATGATCATCAAACCACATTACACACAGCTGTGCAGCCTAACTAGGGGTTGTGTCCATGGTGGGGCTGAAACCACTAACATAAGCGCCTTGCACCCTAAGAAGTGAACATAATTGAAATGAGAACCGGATGTCACAGCATACCCCTTCGCATGAGCCAAGTCCATCTCCAAGTCCATAACTCGATACATAAAACAAAACAAGTATTAATAATTTAGCACCGCGAATACATAACAGGTATTTTTTCTTGCCCTTGCGCCCAGTGTTGCCGGATGCCCCAGCTGGCCCATGACCCTGAGTGGGTTAAAAAGAAGATGAATGAATGAATTATACATAAGTCTGGATGCACTTCGGCGAAGACTAAAATGAAACCAGAAAGTAATGCTACACTCTGCTTTAGTTTTGCCAAATGAGGTATCCGGCATGTTCTGAAGTGAAACATTCTATCATTCACTGACTGTTTAACTACTACACTTCATACAGAATGATAAACACAGTGTGATATCACATTTAAAATTAAATTATTTTACCAAGTCAAAAAATAACCTTTATTTTAGCAGTAATATTTATGTTTAATTGCATTCAAATGGTCTTGAGTTCACTCCCTGTGTGGGATGCCCCAGGTAATTTCTGTGTGGAGTTTGCATGTTTTCCCTGTATTTGTCTTGGTTTTCTTTAGGTGCTTCGGTTTCCTCCTACATACATGCATAGAAGGTGAATTGGAGATATTCAGTTAGTGACATCATATAAATATATATACTTGTGTGTTCACCTCAATAATAAACTGGATTTGTTTTATAACATTGATGCACTTTATAGAAAAGGGCAGAGTTGACTTTAGCTATTCAGGATACTGAGGTCATTTGACGTTAAGCGGTCACTCCTCAAGACAACACCATACTGACACCAGTCGGACAGATTGATTAAGTTTCCTCTGTACTCAGTGAAGGTGGTGACAGAGGAGGAGGATGATGGCTTAGCCAAACCTTAATACACACTCTGGCATCTCACCTTCAGTGAACTTAATCCAAGGTCACATTCATCCAAGGTGTAGAAAAAAAAATTGCAGGTCTTTCTTTCCTGCAGCTGTCAGATTGTATAACTTGTAATTTTATTACTCCCAGTAGACCATACACTATTATATACGTTGCATTAATTTTTTATTCATTTATTTATTAATTCATTACTGTGTGCAATATATAGACCATGCAATATTTGTGCAGTGTAATACTCTTTTTAATATTATCTTTTAATTTTTTGTTTACTCTGCATTGCTTTTAATCTAATCTGCCCTTTCCTATAAAGTTCTGAAACGTATGTTAGACTGGTTCAGGATATGTAGTTATAAGATGGATGTGAGGCTGTATCAAAGACCGGCTCTTAGCCCCTTTCTTATTTGCTCTAGTGATGGACAGACTAACAGATAACGTCATACAGTTACTAAAGGGTCACAAAGATGCAGGAGTTCAGGTACTTAGGATCAACTGTCCAGGGAAATGGGGAGTGTGTAAAAGAGGCAAAGAAAAAAGTATAGGCAGGATGTAACGAATGATGAAAATATAAAAAAGTAGTCAGACCGGCCTTTTGGTTTGGAGACAGTGGCACTGACTAAGAGACAGGAAGCAGACCTGGAGGTGGCAGAGCTTAAGATGTTGAGGTTCTCTGTGGGAGTGACCAGAACGGACAGGATTAGGAATGAGAACATCAGAGGGACAGCACAGGTTGTACAATTGGGAGACAAAGTTAGAAAGGGCAGACTGAAATGTTTTTGACATGTGCAGAGAAGGGACAGTGGATATATTGGTAGGAGGATGTTAGAGATGGGGCTCCCATGCAGAAGGCAGAGAGGAAGTCAGAAGAGGATATATATGGATATAGATCATTGTAGACAATTGGGTAGCTTGTGAGAGCAGATAATGCAGACAACAGAGTGAGGTGAAGACTGATTCTCTGTTGTGACCCCTGATGAAGGGATATGAAGAATGAAGGTCTATTGTTTTTAATTTATTCTCTATACCTGTCTGTCATTTTGTCATCTTTAATGTTTTGACACGGAAATATTTTGCCCAGTATTTGCTGAGCTTTAGGCTCTTAGTGCTTAGTGCCTGCATCATGGCTCGGTTCCATGATTGTTTCCCGTGTGTCTATGAGAAGCAGAAGCTTTAAGTGATTGTAATTTTAGTAATGCACTCATTGACTTCAGTCAAGAGATCAAGTGTATATTAAAGCATGGAGGTGACGTACCGGAGAGAAAGAGCTCTGTTCATAATTGCTTTAATCTGTGCCTTTGATGGCAAAATCAATTTTAGCCATCTCAAGTTAAACCCACAGTCAGGATATGATATATATTTCAAACGGCGTCCATAAACCTAAAGGAACATGAACATAGCGGTACAGTTACCACTTACAGTGAGTTAAACAAATTAACGGATAAAGATTTTCCTGGAAAGAGTCGTGTGTTTTATTTGCAGAGTGTATATTATGTGCTTGAGTTACATTTTTCTGTGTGCTGCATATGTTTAGAATTTTAACTATTAATATAAAACCCCTAATGCATGGATGATTACAGTATTTATTATAAAAATGTGTGTAAAAAATGATCCACACTCTGTGGCCGCAAAAGTCAAATAAATATTAATAAAAAGTCAAATAAATATAATTAAAACCTTAATATATCTATAATCAATATTTTTTTAAATAAATATGTAAGGGGTCAGTTCTCACGCCGGCCAACATAGGCTGCGGCAAAGGAAGGTGGAGTCACATGAGTCTCGTATTCTTTAAACCTCCTTATTCGCCCATACATTTATTATTTTCTTTTTTCTTTTACTTTCGCCTTATAAGGAGGGATGCTGACATGCTTTTTGTCACCGCCGTAGTCTAGTCAGCTAATCCAGTTTTGTGGCTAATCCAGTTTCGTGCCCAGCCATGGTTTGGGACAGGTACAAACCCAGTCACGGGTATAGGCTGAATTTTGAGCCTAATGTGCATTAAAAAACCATTTTGATATTGTATGCATCTGATATAATTATATTAGAATTATATTAACTTAGCATGTCTTTGCAATGCAGGATGAAACCGGAGCACCCAGAGAAAACTTGTGTGAACACAGGGAGAGCCCGAGTCCTCCTTGCTGTGAAGGCGACAGTGCCATCCAGTGTACATATTAATTACAACCAAATTTGTGGCCAACTGAGAAATTTCTAAATGTAAATCTAGAGCTGTGCTCTAATTTAACTGTCAGAACTGCCTTCGAGTCCCATTCTGTCTTCTTACGTTCATGATAGTATTTCAGTGAAGTTAGGTATATAAATGGCTACCAGCTCCATGCTCCGCAAATCTCTCTTGATAAAAGAGTCTGGGCCGACTCGTTTTTCTATCATTTAAGGGAACGTCTTGCTTGGCAGGAAGGAAATGTGTTCTGTCATTCAGATGATATGAAATACAGATGGTATTAAAGATCAATTCCTCTTATTTATCCACTCTCTGTTTGCTTTCGCGCTCCACTCTGTAAAGCGTTATATATTAGTAATTTATTCAAATCAATGGCCCGTTGACTCACAGACCAGTCTTTTACTACAGCAGAGTATAAACGTCTGACAGTTTAATGATTAAACTAATGATATACATCCAGCAAACACAATAATTATTGAATGTACTAATGCTGTTTAAGAACTGTTTGAGTTCACTTATTACATGGTTATATTATATTAGGCTTTTATTATATAGTTATAAAATATTGATTATGTATACTGAACAAAAATATAAATACATGTTTGTTTTTGCTTCCTGTTTTTATAAGCTGAGCTCAAAGCTCTTAAATATTATTCACAAATTTGTGTTAATCTGTGTTAGTGAGCACTTCTTTTTTTTGTCAAGGTAATATATCTAACTCACAGGTGTGGCATATCAAGATGCCGATTGTAAAGATACAAAGGATATGTAATGTCTCTTATGCTAATCTATCAATGCCTGGTGCCACAACATCCTAAACTTACTGTATCTACCTTTAGCAATTCAATACAAATCAACTAATCACCAATCCCAATAACAGCCAGTTAAGTTCACTGGATCCTTAGCAGCTGCATTACAAAATAGCCTCCTTGGTGACTAAGGCTGTACAAAGCCCCAATGGCACAGTCAATGCATGCACAGTGCCACCAGTTCCATGTTATCCTTACCGTGACTACAAAATGGCCTCCCTGGTGACTAAGGCTGCACAAAGCCCCGATGGCACTGTTAATATATGCTTATTATGTCCTACATAATCCTCTCAAGAAGGGTTCGCGTACTGAACTCTTACCCTTAGAAAACGCATTATAAAAGACCTAAGACAGTTTAGCAACTAGAATCCTACATTAGACAAGAATGGATTAACATTCATACTTGTCCCCTCAGTCTCCAGACGTTTACAGACAGTAAAGAGAAAAGGGGATGTCTTACATTGGTAAACATGGCCTTGTCATGTGTTGTCACTAAATTTTAAATCACCTAATTTTTCTCTTTAAATGATACATTTTCTGAATAAAATATATAATTTTTAAACTTCCACATCAATGCATTCAGTTTTTTATTTACAATTTGTATTTGTCCCAACTTTTTTGTAATCGGGTTTGTATTTCCCTCATAATTGTTGTTGTTGTTATTATTAGTAGTAGTAGTAGTTGTATCATCAACAGTTTGTAAAAGTCTAGGGACTGAGGAGACATGTTTCTGAAGTTGCAAGATAGGAATGTTTCTTGTCTTATCTTCAGTTTTCTATGGGTTAAAGTTCAGTACCCGGACCCGTCTTCTACGCAGCTATGAAGCTGTAATTGATGCAGTATGTGGTTTGCCATTGTCGTCTTGATAGGGGCATATTTTGCTCTAGAACCTGGATATACCTTTCAGCATTGATGGTGTACTTCCAGATGTGTAACCTGCCCATGCCACACACACTAATGTAACCCTATACCATCAAAGATGCAGGTTTCTGAACTGAGCGCTGATAACATCTTGGGCCGTCCTTCTTCCCTGTAGTCCGAATGACATGGCGTCTTCTATAAAGATTTTTATAAAGAACTTAAAATTTTGATTCATCTTATGACGGAACAATTTTCCAATTTTCATTTTAAATGAGCCCTGGACCCTAGACATCTGCACTTCTGGATTTTTTTTGTTTTTAGATACGGCTTACTCTTTGAACTATAGAGTTTAGAGAGTGGACACTTTGCCAATCATTTCTGAAAATTGTGATTGTGAATTGTGATGCTGAGACATAAGTAAAGCGTATGGGACTGATTATGGTCAAGTGTGATTTAGAATGATTGGCTTGCATCCATGCTTTACTATTGGAGTGTCATGGGTTGCAGTAGTAATGTAAAGCTGGACATCGGCAGCAGTAGTGCTTTTTAAATTAAATTCATGGTGACTACTATTTGGAGCATGTAGATAATGTTTACGGGCACAAAGCACAGAACAGAACATTGTGGAACACCTTGGGAGAGAATCGGAAGAGGAGATGCGGTTGATAAATTGATGCCTGTATACAGCATCCAGTAACCTTCAGTCAGCAGATTTGTGATTTTGAAGGAGGACTAAGTGTAGGAAAGATGAATTTTGTGTTTAATGGTGTTAAAATTTACAATGAGGTTGTGGAGAATGAGAATAGTAAGGTTGTCCATAGTCTAGCAAGAGTAGGTTACTAATCATTTTGAGAAGGGCTTTTTGAATGAAAGCTTAAAATGGTTCAGGCATACTGTATTTCCAGATATAGATTGCACTTTACAATTGGAGGTAACAACATGTAAAATCCCTCTTTGACAGAAACTAAGGGGTGGACCAAAAAGGAATGCCAGGGCATCAATTTATGGTTGTAAAAGTATCGTTTTTTAGGATATTGTTTAGGGAACTGTGGCACAGCTGAATGACTAGTAAATTATTAGAAGGGGTGTAATCCAAATTGGAAAAATCCATTTCCTGTTATACAGTTGGCCATCCAGAACTGAGACCCAGGGGCTGAATAGTATATTGGGGGGGAACAGGCAGTTAGGTGAAGAGTGCTGACTAGGTTGCCAGATTGATGTAGATGATATATATTTTTGAATGAATCAAATGAAATAAATGTTTTTTGCATTGCTGTAAAGGGTTTGATAAGTGTGTTTAGTGTGAGCCTTGAGGATAATGTATCCAGAGTCTTTGATTTTTGTGTAGTAGTGTGTCTCCCTCTCTCTCCCTCACCTTTGAGCTAATTTCTATATATTTTCAAGCCTGCTGTATGTATTTGTTCACTTTCATTATTGTCTCTATCTCTTGCTATGTTATTTTTTATTACAAGTGATTTTTTTGCCCCTTGTGTCTATTGTATAAAAAAAAAAATGAGACATGGAGTGTAAGAGACAGAAAGAGACAAACATATATAGAGAGATTGTCAGTTGACAGGTTGTGATGACAGATTGTACCCTATATGAGGCAATTTGTTCTCAGCAGGACAGCGCTGTGATGTCCAGGAGACTTTCTTCTCACTGCTCGTACTCCACAGCAACCCCTGACTCTTTTTGCTTTTAACATACTACGTTCTGCCTTTATCGTCACGTTTAAACCTTCAGTCATCTGACTTGCAGGTCAAGAGCAGGATTCACTAGCACTTGGTAATTTTCTAAAATTAATACACATGTAGATGATATAGCATTTATGAACTTTGAGGCATTATGTTTGTAAACTGAGGAATTCATCAGACTGTTTTGTACAATCAGCGTAAATTATTTATTTTATATAAAATTAAATCCATTATTAGTAATCATCTTTTTGTTTTCCAATTGATAAATGGGACCTTTCTTGAAATTCCTGTTACAAGTATAAATGTTGTTAGAAATGTGCGACTATGAATCCAAACCATTCATTTAGCTGTACCATGTTGTTTGGAAAGAAGTACAGAGGTTAGACAATGAAACTGAAACACTTGTCATTTTAGTGTGGGAGGTTTCATGGCGTAATTGGACAAGCCAGGTGGCCAATCCTCATTAATTGCACCTGAAGGTTCAATTAGCAGGGTAAGAGCTCAGTTTTGCTCAAAATATTGCAATGCACACATTATGTGTGACATAGCAGAGGTAAAAAGAGGACAGATTGTTAATGCATGTCTTGCTGGCGCAAAATGACCCACTTTGGGGTGTTTTGGAGGAGCAAGTCAGGAAAAGTTTTCCTCCACAAGCATCAGGTAGTGAACTGGCCACTATCCTGCTAAAGAAAATGGCTTAAAATCTATTTGATCACTGTGCAAGACTTGTATGTGACATTCCCAAGTCGAATTGACGCCGTATTGGTGTTTTAGTTTCATTGTCTAACCCCTGTATCTACATTGCAGTGGGGCAGATGTGGGCATCCTCAATGCAAACATTGAAAGAATGAGTTTGTACTGAGACTTATCCAGTACTGAGAGCAAATCCGTAATAGGGTGCGCACACCCACACACAAAGGAAATTAAGAAGGCCACTATAGAGACATCATTTAGCATAACGTGCATGTCTTTGGAATGCGGGAGGAAACAGGAGTCCACTGAGAAAACCTGTGCGAACAAAGGGAGAGTTACATACAATTTTGCAAGTTACATAAACACCTTGTTTAATTCCAGTTAATATCATATTGTTTCTGCGCATTAGTGTACAGTTTATCTTGGTTCTGAATGTACTGAAGTCTCTGCCTTGACTCTGAAATTCTGTTTGCAGATTGCCTGACCCTTTTCTCCATTCGCCTTCACCCTGAATTATTGTTTTGGATTCCTTGCCGGTCTATTGACTGTGCCCCTTGCACCTTGAGCTTTGCCTCTGTATTTTGCCCTGACCCTTTATTAACAAAAGGTCTTGCATTTTTGTCCACTCCTGCTCCCATTGTCTGGCTTACAGTAGATGTAGTTAGTAACACTAGGAAATGAATTCAAGCTTTGTGTGAATTATTCTTGCAGTTATAGATTCTGTACTGATTTGGAGTTGTATTTTCTAATGTTGTAACTGATAGTGATGAGAAACAAAACATAAAGGGATATTTTTTTTTTTGCATTTGATGGCTGCTTCTTCAGTGAAAGATGAGCACTGCGCACATTTAGATTGATTGCTTTACTTTGAATCCATCAGAATGACGGATTATATTCCAGAGATTGCGAAATGAATAGAAATCCTTAATCAACACAAGGACAGAAGCTTGTGCTGTAGCAAGCAACCCAACTGACTACGTTAATCATAAAAATGAACGGAATTACATTTTACATTTACATTTTACATTACATTTATTGTTGGTGTAAATTATTAATATGCATTTTCCATGATTTAAAATGACAAATATTCTTATCGTCATTTGTGTTGCTGGGACTGTAGTAGAGGCTGACATTTTTTTTTTTGGCAGGAAGCAAAAAATTCTGGCAGGAAGCAAATTATATATATAGCGGGAGCGGGAGTGATGTGCGGATTGATACTGAAATATAGATACTGCCTATACCAGATCTTTATGCCCTAAAATCAGTTCTCTCGTAAAAAAAAATAGTAATACTTTTGTTACTTTATTTGTTATTGGAGGTAATGTATGTCCTTAACAGGAAACATAAGTAAAAGTAATTAAACTATACGTGGTAAGAACTACTTTTTCTTCCGTCTGGGTAAAGGTGTAATGCTGTAGAGCTGTGGTACACGCTGCTCGCTCAGTAAGTCAAACACTCGGTCTGTATTATGTCGCAGCCTAGTCGTGTGCGGATATGTTTCAGTTCTAAAAACTGCCACGATATAGTTTATGTTTGTGTAAAAACTAAAATAAATTGCTTCTAATAAAACAACTAAAGTTAAATCAGTTTAATTTGATACTTGGTTAGAAACAAGTCCTTCTTAGCAAAGCTGGTCCATCTTTTTGATTGTCACAGCACATCCTTAGGGAAAAAATTGCACAATTTGAAAAACATCTTCCATAAACCGGTCAATCCATGTCTGCTGCAACCACTCTCACTATTGTTTTGCCCTGCTAGTTGACATTGAACTATCGGATCAACCGCTCACCTGGATAGAGTGAAATGTTCGGGTGTATGTTTGTTAACGTTACCTATGTTTGGTTTATACAAAGTTTACCATTGTATGGTAACATCCTATAACAGTGTAGCTGTTGCTGAATCACTGGCACTACACCTCCAGGCTCCAGCTACCTGAATGCAGTCGATCTGTATATGCAAGATGTTGTATTGTTCAGTGCCATGGACAGATCAACACTAATTGAGGGCACTGTGGTGTCACCAGGTATGAACCTGTATTTAAGCAGGGATGGATTTAAGTAATCTAATTTGTTAGAATCAAATTATTTTTTTTTGCAGATTAAATTATTGGAATTATTTGAGTCAACACCTCTCTCTCTCTCTCTACATATACGTAATACATATATATATATATATATATATATATATATATACACACACACACCAGTTTGTGTATGCGCCTGAGTCACCTTGCAGCGACTTCACCAGTTTTCATAATTCATCAATGTCTATAGCAGTTATATTAGAGCCCCTGAAGTAGCCAGTTTAATAAGACTGTTCGCCCATCGCTGTTTCTTCAGTCTGCTCTGTTCTTCATACACTTATTATACCCTTCTGTCTGATCCTACAGCTCTTTTTTCCCCTCTGTCCTGTCTGTCTGTATGGAAAAGCTGTGGGTAGACAAAGTGTTCACTACTAATTGTGGGGATATTGATAAGATTTTAATGTTTGCTTATCAGATAAATGATGAGAAGTCTGTGGGGAAGCCCCACATGGCATATAAAATCTGTCTCGTGTCATCTCTTTTCGTCTCATCTTCTCTACTCTTGTCTTGTCTTCTCCTCCTTTTTCTACTCTTACTCTGCTCTTTTCTTTCCCTTCATCCTGTCTTGACCTTTCACCCTCACTTTACCTACTCAATTTTCTCTCTGCGAAGAGTTATTTCATCAGCAGAATGTCAAAGAACAAGTTCCAGCAATTTATGAACTTTCAGCTCATGTTTTTGGTTATTCACTACATGAGCAGATCTAACGTTTTAGTATTACCCTGCAGCACAGAGAAGCTAATGCTCACTCTGCAGCTCTAGAGCTTTACAGTGAACACAGACACCTAATATAAAGTTCCCCAGAGATCCAGTATATATCTGCTTAATTAACAAGTCTATTTTTTACGCTGTGGCATGGGGTGTACACTGCTAGTATACTTTTGAGTACATATGCACACTATTAAACCGATATCGGGTATTGGTGCATACCCAAATATTCCTCAGGCAGCAAGGTGGTGCATTGGGTAAATACTTGTGTTGAGTTTGCATGTTAACCCCATGTATGTGTGGGCTTACTCAGAGCACCCAGTCCTTGTTGGGTGAATTGGAGATGCTGAATTGTCTATGTATTGTGTAGATTATCTTGTGTATGGATTTAAACTTGTTCATGTCAGGAGATTGCCATACCATTGATGTTTAAATAATGTTAAAACTATATAACCCAATCCAATTCAACCCTATATACTTGCAATTTGTGTTCTGGAATGCAGTGCAATTCGGCTCAGTTAACCTTCTACATAATATATACTGCAAACTGCTAGAGCTGCAGACTGCAAGAGCCGTCACTAACAGTAGCTGCTATTAACAGTAGGCTCTTTAATGCTGGTTAACTGCATTTTGTTAGCTTACTTGTGGTAAATAGCATTTTTATTATAATTATTGTTTTGGCTAGTAAATACATTAACCAACGTCGCTCTATTGCACTCTAGTTTTCTTAAAACCACTACTACACTGTTTTACCAAGAATGTTACTATTTGCTAATAGTTAGTACTAATAATTGATACTTTATTGATCCCTGTAGAGAAATTCTGTCTCTGCATTTAACCCATCCAGGGCTGAGCACAAAGAGCAGTGTGCTGCCCCCACTGAGGCGTACTTGCTCAACAGCACTACAGCCATGACTTACCTAGAGTGGGGATCGAACTGGCGATCTTTTGTCTCCAACCCGTTACCATATCCATTAAGCCACAGCTGACCCCACACACACTTGTTTTATATGAAAGAACAAATTTTTATATTCTGTTAATTGCAAAAGTGAGCTTCCTAGAGGATTTGGCTCCTGAGCACATACCCATAAATCCAGATTATACAGCCATGGGATAATCCTGGCCTTCTTTAGGCACATACCCTCTTAAACCATATTTGTATATTCTTTCATTATTTTACTCTCCTATCAAACACGTGAGAAGACTTGGGTTAAGTAAAAGCAGGCATTTATTAAACTTAAAAGAGCAATATAAGGGTTTTTCATGCATTGTGTACGTGTGTAAGTAAAAATATTAATGAAGTAAAAAACCTAAACATAATCACACCAGCAGTTTTTATTAAGTACAGGCGTCTGATTGCTTGTTAACACAAATATCTAATCAGCCAAATATTATCTATTCACAAATTAACTAATCAGCAAATATTCTAATCAGACATGCATTTATGCATGTAGAGGCAGTTAAGACAACATGCTGAAGTGATAGATGATTTAAATGAACCTCTCATGTTGGTGCCAGACGGGCTGTTCTGAGTATTTCAGAAACTGCTGTTCTCCTGGGATTTTTATGCACAACAATCTCTAGGGTTTACAGAAAATGGTCAGAAAAAGTAAATATCCAGAAAATATCCAGTGAGTGGCAGTTGTGAGGATGAAAATGCCTTGCTGATGTGACAGGTCAGAGGAGAATGGGCAGTCTGGTTCAAGATAAAAGAAAGAGTATCTTAAGTAACCACTCCTTACAACCGAGGCATGTGGAATGCCGTCTCTGTTGTACTGTTAAGTTTTCCATTCGAAGAAACACACTTTTTTGTATAAATTACATTTAGCATATTCTAATGTTTTCATTATACCCTCTGTAGTTTTGTTTATCCTCTGCATCTTGCCCTTCTCTTTTTCTCTATATGCCTGTCATTCATACGAGTCTTTCATTCCATTTCAGGGTTCCCAGTCAAAGAGTAATATAACTTTCCTTTCTGTATAAATGACTCCATCTGTGTGGGGATGTTTGGCAGAAGAGCTGCATATTTGAATAGGACGAACTGAAGGCAAACTTTCTTATTATCTTTCACTTCCTCAGTCTGGCATTGCCTTCTTTTCCTGGTGGAAGTATAATTGTTTGTTGTTATTTGGGATTTTTTTGCTTTCTATTACATTCTCAGTATGAGCTGCTGAGATTCTTTACATTTTATGTAAAAAAGATCATTTCTTTTTACAAGTTAAGCTAAAATTGCAAAACTGATATAGCATACGGTATAAGTATACAAAAAAAAGTCACTCCAGTGCAGTTATCTGGGAGACAAATCATGACGAGGTAATTATTTGTGTGATTCTAATTCTCAGCTTATAGTAACATTTTTCTTTTTGAAAGTGAAAGTGATACATTTTGCCACTATGTTTTACACACAGCGGAATTGGTCCTCTGCATTTAACCCAT
>JAOUQV010317843.1:0-12586 GCA_028565295.1 Aspidoras spilotus
GCACGGATGGGTTAAATGCAGAGGACCAATTCCACTGTGTGAAAACATAGTGGCAAAATGTATCACTTTCACTTTCACCAACAATCTGTCCTCTTGTTGTGTGCATTGCAATATTTTGAGCAAAACTGTGCTCTTACCCTGCTAATTGTACTTTCTTACTCTGCTCTTACTGGTGCAATGTGCCATTAATAAGGATTGGCCACCAGGCTTGTCCAATTTAGCTATAAAATGACAGGTGTTTCAGTTTCATTGTCTAACCCCTGTTTTTGGATGAAACTAAACAAGTAGGTAAGATCCTCCTATTGGATAATTACTGCACTAGGGACACACACCTTAGACTCCTGTAAGTAATACACGTAATTAGGACTGAAGATGAGTTCAAAAGGAAGCGTCAGTCCAGCTAAAGGAGAAAGCACACAGGCGATTCTATGGTATCAAATGTCAAATTCCATTTCAAATCCCAATTAAAATCTGGCTTAAACTATTCCAATCGATTATAGAACCCACCCAGTATGGTAGTGAAGTCTGGGGGTCGCTTTCTAATTACAATTTAGACCAATGGGAGAACACTTCCCACAGAACTGATGCATAATGATTTCTGCAAAAACCTTCAGGTTCATAAATCCACACAAAAAACAACTGCAGAACTGAATTAGGCCAGTACCCTCTTCTGATCAAAATCTAAAAACGATCAATTAAATATTGCCTCCATTTAAAAAGCAGTGCACCCCAGACCTACCAGTACAAAGCCACATAATACCCCTCACACAGCTGGTCACACTAACCCCCCGCAGAGTCTGGGCCAGGCTGTAACATCATCAATTAAAGTTAACCAAATTATAACACTCCAAAACCAGAACTATATCACCTATCGAACTTACACACACAGAGCGAAATGCAGTGCTATCTGGCCCTAAATAAACAGTACACTGTAGCTGAGTACCTGAGAACACTGACTAATGTTAATTAAACATTTTAAGTAACATTTTATTTATGATAAGAATAATGTGTGGAAATATAATATAATATACACTTAGTACTGCAGGTGACATCAAATACACATATACTGTATAACAATGTTTTCTATTTACTGTGTATTTATTTAACCTGCTGGCAAACACTCCACAACTTCCGTGTTGTGAATCAGTACGAATTCAAAAAGAACTTCCAACACAATCATCTCTTCCTCCTTTTCTTAATGAAAAACCTATCACTGCTGCCTTTACTCAGCTCTTTCAAATATAAAAATATAAAAAAATGAGAGTGAACAGGAAGTGTGTCTGACTCTCCACATGGCTCTTGACACATTGTGTTTATCAATAAACCTTAAAAAATTTCACTTCCAAAAAGGAAAATATAAGATTCCAGTTTTATACACTAAACCATAGATTAGAAACACCTTGCTAATAGTCCTCAATTTTTATTTATTGTAGCAGATACTGGCACAGATACCACAAGCTGGTAAACATCCTCCCTAGACAAGCCATTCCCACTTCCATAGCTGTCATCCACACGTGACTGCCGTGTGGATATTGAGGTAGGGGAACAGCCCACAAACACATCTGTTGCTGAAACACTGAAATGACACTTGTGTCACTTAGGCAAATGCTATAGCTAAAGGAGCATCTCATCCGTTATCCTATCCATGCTAATACATCAATCATAGACATAGTGGTAATGTAAAAGCATATTTTTACAGAGAAGTGTGGTGTTAAATCACCAGGTACTAAAACTTATATATTTTAACTAGTCAAACCCAAAATGTATTAGATGCCTATAGTAGAACTTGCAGTCAACTGACAGACTTGAAAGTAGCACTGTGAAGATGAATAGTATATATACACTGTGAAAAAAGTGAAAGTGATCCATTTGCCACTATACTTGCACACAGCGGAATTTGTCCTCCGTGTTTAACCCAGCTGTGCAGTGAAACACACATATACACACACACACTGGTGAAGTGAGCACACATGCCTGGAGCAGCCTGCACAGTGCCCGTGCAGCAACTGGTGGCTAAGTGCCTTGCCCAATGGCACTTCAGCCGTGACTTGGTGTTACTGGAAATCAAACCGGGGACCTTCTGGTCACAAAGGCTGGTTTCTTAACTACAAGCCTACGACTGCCCCATGTAGACATAAGGTGATGAGTGACTATGCTGCTAATCAGCACATCTGTTTTTTAGAACAATATGCCTGCCTGGTATAAGCCACTTAAAACCAGGGGTTCCTACACAGAACACAACAGCCTATTTTGTCAGACACTACACCTAGTGTTTACTCAACGTGTTTCAACTTGCAGTATTTAGCCCAGCACAGACATAACTAAAGCCCTCACTTCTCAAAAACATTACTTCAACCCTTGGCCAAAGAGCGCTATTTCAGAATAAAAGAAACAGCAAAGGGACAAACTGCCTCATTCACATAATTCTATCTGAGACAATTTCTATACAGCAGGCCCATTGGGGACAATGCTGTCCTCTGTTGCTGTTTTACAATCCTCCATCAGTTCATCTGGTTTCTTCGCAGAATTTAGGATTAGTCTCAAAATATTTCAAACATGTAAATATTAATCCACCAATAAGAAACAAATCACAAATATGTTCCATGATTCACAAATGGATGTATTGAATATTAATATGTAATTCACAATCTGAAATTCGGTTATAATACTGCAAATCTAATCACGAGGAAAAGGGGAAAAACAGTGCAACTTTCCAGCAGCATTTTCATCTGCTTTTCCCATTTATAGATCAGTCTGCATTTGTGTGTGGATCAGATGATAATTGCAACAGGTAATTAGTGTGTGCATCTCTTCAATAACTGATGATTTGATACGTATCTCGATACATACAGAAATTATATATTGTAAATTGGACCGATTTGGTTTGATTTGATTGAGCATGATTTCACTATAATGAAGTATGTAATAATAGGGTAGTTTATTGTTTAAACGAGATGGTTATTTTACATTATGGTTCAACATTAGGTATTCTAATAGAAATACTAGAAATCACATGTACTGTAGTGGTTGTGTTTGATGTAAATTTAAAAAACATTTCACGTTTATTAATGTAACATATTACACTGAAAGAACCGGGATATTGAAGCCGTTATCACATTGGCTCTAAAAGAGTTTGGTTGAGGTTTGTCTGGAAGAAGTCCTGTATGTCTGTGATTTTTTTCCTGCTGAGTCCTGCTAAGTTCAGCGAATCATAGGACAGCATGCTTGAGTTTATGCACCGTACACTCAAAGATTATATGGTTCATAGCTGACAAACCAGAAACACATAATGCTTATATTTCAACCCACTAACCTAAATGTGACCAGTGAGTTTATTGTTTAAGTAGTGGTGGATGGGGAGTGGGGGTTTGAAGGTAAGTGGGACATGGATAAATAATGGATTAAAGCATTCAAGGTTTAAAAAATATTAAGAAGAACATAAACACTGCTGAACATTGTGATCTACTGGGATTTTCACACACAACTATATCTATAGTTTACAGAGAATGATCTGAAAAAGAGAAAGTGAGTGGCAGTTGTGTGGAGGAAAATGTCTTGTTGATTTAAGAGGTCAGAGGAGATGGAGACTGGTTTAAGATGATAGCAAGGCAACAGTAAGTCAAATAACCACTTGCCAGGAATGCCAGGAAGAATTAAGGCAGTTCTGAACTAGCAAGATGTACCTATTTTTTAGGCTTTGGCCTAATTGATAGGGTAGAGTGTTGGAGACTAACAAATCCCCGGTTTAAGTCCCACTCTAGGGATGTTGCAGCTGAAGTGCCAAAGAGCAAGGCACCCAACCCCCAATCACCTCAATAGAAGGCAACACGCTGCTTTGTGTGTTCCCCGGATGGGTTAAATGCAGAGAAAGAATTTCCTTACAGGGATCAAAAAATATAAATTATTATTATTATAAATTGGCCGATGAGTGTATAGTCCTCAGGATGATTCACACATGTTTTAATGGAGAACATATGGGCTGCAGCTATTTAGATTAATGCACATCAAACTACTTTTAATTTTATAACATAGCCAAATAGCCTCTTTAGACTTCTAAATGGCATCTGATCAGCATTGTGTAACCTTTGTTGTGTTGCTTGACCTTAGTTCAGCTTTTGATTGAATTGATCATACTAATCTCCCTCATAGACAGGGGAATGTTGTTAAGGGTTAAGGGAACAGCACTTTGCTGATTTAGATCTTACTTGTCAGAATGTTATCAGTATGTCAATTTAAAAGTAGATGCCTCTAAGCTGTGTAATGTAAAATGTGGTGTCCCTCAAGGTTCTGTCTTAGGCTGACTACTTTTCTCATTGTACATTGCTGCTACTGGGTAAAAGTATTCAAACACATGGTATAAGTTTCCATTGCTACGCAGAAAACACACAACTGTATATTTCAGCAAAACCACATGAGAGATAAAATCAATCTTAATAAAGTTGAGGAATGTGTAATGGACATTAATGATAAACAGGTTTCTAAATCTGTGGTCCAAGAACGAGTATTTCTGTTTCAGTCAGCCAACTTTCTGATTTTAAAATGACTCGAGATGGTAGTTTAGTCACTCCCTGTGAAGCAGTACAATATTTTGGAGTTAAATCCAGACTCTCATTTGAACCTCATGTAGACAACATTCCCATGACAGACTTTTTAGAATCATTGCTAAGATAAGAAATAAACTAACACTCCATAATGCTGAAACACTAAATCACACCTTTGCATAACTGCTGTTTTAATTACAATTTATTGGCTTCTTTCATGATCCACTTCAATTACTGCGTAATCTCAATGCATATTTGTTTAGTCAAGAATTCTGCTTATAGCTTTAGTTCCTCTTAGGTGAAGGTGCAGATCTGGTGGGGTATGGTCACTAGAGTATTGGTAAACTAAGATCTTTGGATGTCCTAATGTTTCATGAAGCCCTTGTTTCTGTTGTTCCCCCTGGGTCTCATTTTCAACTCATTTTAGTAGAATGTGTATTTTCTCAATTCTCTTTGCTATTTCTCTCTTTCCTCTGAGGTACATGCACCTGATCCACCCTGATGGGAAATTCTACACACTCCATCACAGGATCTTTCCAGTTTGTTAATCTGTTATCGCCCAAATAAGGATACACTTTTACAAATGACAGCCTCCATGAAAACTTCCGCCCCAAAGTTCATTTATGTGTGAATGCATGCGTGTTGGCAGTAGTTAATGGAAGTCTCTTGACTTGCTTTTACATATCTTTTACAAATGTAAATTCCAAAACATAAATTAATGTAAAAACCTTACAAACACAATGCTTATTTAAACTAAGTCCACAATAGAGCCCTTTAATTACAACAAGACGTTGAGTTAGGGTACTGCTTATTCTAAACAGTTTAATGTGCTATAAAACCAGTATGCTATTGAATACAGATTAATGCAGGTAACATTGACCTTCCAAAATCCCAAAAAATGCCACTTATAACACAATGTCTAATTTAGTCTATGATTCAACATGTTTTTTGACTGTTTTTTGACTGGTTATTATTTAACGCCATATAACTGTGCTGGGAGCAGTGAATCCTCTGATGTTAACCATTTCACACACCCATGGCAGTTAATGATATACAACAACTGAGAAACAAGGCACAGGTTAAAAAGGCATGCTTCACACTCAACTTCCTCATGCTTAAAAGTAACTAATCTAACATCAGAATAAGAAGTTACTACTATAATTGGCTAATATTTCATGATAAATATTAAGTGCCTAGGGGGGCGGAATGTAATATACAATCACCTGCAGACAACTGACAGTCTACATGACTACACTACTGTCCTGTGTAAAGGCTTACTCTTGGCAACACAGACCTAAGAATGTCTGAGCAAACAATACAGAAAAATAGCAAATTTACCATATACTGTATGTACTCACCACAGTGGCCTCAGTAACGCAGACAAAAAGGAACCTGTCAGTGTGGGTCGGGTGTGAGTGGCTAGCAAGGGTACATTAAAAAAAGCAGACACACAGCACACAGCAGAATTAGTCCTCTGCATTTAACCCATCCATCAAAGCAGTGAGCAGCCTACACAGTGCCCATGTAGCCACCAGGCGCAGTTGGCGCTTTGACTGAGTCAGGATGAATGTCACCAACTTCACACCTAACTACAAAAGAAATCAAATTTAACCAGCTCAGAAATCCAAACTCCATCAGACTTTAAACCAATTGAAGCCTAAATTATAGAATTAAACTATTGTTTACAACTTTCACTCTTATATTACTCGCTGTCTAACTGCTATGGTTCCTGTCAGTCATGTAACCATCAACAATGCTTTTTTTCTATTACCTCCTTAGATATTGCGTATAATAAGTCAGTTGAATGAACCCATTAACATATAATAATTCTTCTCAATCTGACTGCACCTAAATAACAAATAACTCTCAACTTAAGAGGCTCAGTTTATAGGTGAAGGAGCAGTTAAGCATGAGTTGCATAAGTACAGATTAATGCTAATCTCTTAGCTAATGAAAACAGGGGTGTGTGCAATGTATCTGTAGGGCCTTTGAAGAAGGCTCTGTATGATGAAATAAAAAAGAAATTCCCAGAGACAGAGATAGAGCAGCTGCCGGAATGTAAAAGGTCATGTCTTGCTTTATGCCAAATTAAGTTGCCTCTCTCAGTCTTTTGAAACTGAATAAAAGTCATAGGTCCTTCCTGGAAAAGTGATCGCCACCAGGGCTCCAGTGTGGTATGTCTACTTTATGGAAGCTTCGTTCTTGGGCAAAATCCAACTAATTTTACAGAGAATGTGTGTTTGAGTAAAGGCAAAAAGAATGAGATAAAGCCACTGAATTCAAGCAGCTGTTGTATATACACAATAGAATGGGGGCAGAAGGGAGACAGAGGCTCTACATCTCAGACTTGGCACAAGCAAGGCCATAACATCAAAGACAACGTGCAAGCCCCAGAGTCTCCAGGAATTAAAGCAGCCAGAGCCCATAACCAAAGCACAGTTGAATAATAATGTAAATTCTGTACAGCCAAGCTAAATGCCCTCTAAGTGCCATACAAGTGCTGCAATAAAGAGACTCATGGTGTGCTCAGCAAATTTCAGCTCTGTGCTGCTTGTCTTGGCCACAGCGAAAAAAGATTATGAGTAGTTTGTCTAACAGACGTTGACCAGCTAATAACAGGCTACTGAGAATGCTGCTGACATGGCCTGTCTTTATTACAGTTACACATCGCTCTTCCAAATCAAGACGTCTCCTTGTTTTTTTTTGGATATTGATAGTCCTCATAATGCACTTATACAGGTCTATTTTAAAGAGGAAAATCACTAAGAATAGTACTGAACTAATTTTTTTCTACATCAAATGCCAGATGTCATCTAAATATCAAGATCCTCTCTCTTTCAGCATTATCTCATAATGACACATGACAGAGACATAAACTGAAATATGGATAGATAGGGAGGCAAACACAGAGAATACAGTCTAATAACTTAACAAAAGCAAAGTCTCTGTAGCTTTCAGCTCATATATTCTCTAAATTGCCATCTTTGAACCAGAAATAGAGCTGAAGTGAGGTTTTGGATATCTGTTTTGTGAAAATCAAAAGTGCTAGTCTGTCCAGAAAGTCAATAAAAAAGAGAGAGAGAAAAATAAACCAGCACTATGCTGACACTCTGAGCTGAGACCGAATGAGGAGGACAGATATGAGTAAAAGCAGTAAGAATTCTTTCTGGTCTAAAAAATATACATGGCTTGACCCTTTGACCACACAGATCTTTTTACACTTTTCAACATCAGAAGGAGTCAGAAGGAGTTGTTTATCTGTCTTATTCAACAACAATTTCTGACTGCTGACACTGATATTTATTTTAATAAAACATACTAGATGAAGGACTTCTACATTTACATGTTCAGATACCAGATAAAGCAACTGACCTTGAATGATATATGAGCTAGATCATGACTGCCCATTATTCCACTGCCCTGTCTTTTTTTTGTTCACTGTTAATTTTACTTTGAATGCAATCCACTATAGACCGGCCCAATTTCCATATAAACATGGTGAGAGCAGGCGGAAGCTCCTAAAAGCTTTTTTTTTGCACTTGGTGTGTACAGGATCTCAGTGCTGACCTACAAAATGTTGTCTAATATCTGAATCTTTAGCTGATTTCTCATAATTGAAAACATGTATACTATAGTATATATATTTTGTAAAAATGTTTTTTTAAAAATCTAGGTTTTAACTGGCTTCACTATGTAAGAAACAATTTGAAATGGTCAGTGAACGGAGAGTGGAAAGAAAGAGTCAGCAATAGCTGTCAAAGCACAGTTTGTGTGGTCTGGGCGAGGTGCACAGAGGTTTGGAAATAAAACAAAGTAAAATGGGAGGTTTTACGCAGTGTTCATAGACACATGGGCTGTGGAGTTATGGCTCCAATGGCACTTCTAAATCCAAATTATAAATATGAAGGCAGGTCTCACTGATGCAGCTAAAGACTAGTGTCATTTCATAGAATATCATGTACAGTGGTTTTTTTGAACCCTTTTAAGTTTTCTGAATTTCTGCATAAATAGAACTAAAACATAACCAGATTTTCACACAAACCTTAAAAGTAGATAAAGAGAACCCAGTTAAACAAAGGAGGCAAAAATATTATACTTGGTCATTTATTTATTTAAGAAAATGATCCAATAATAATTATTTGTTTCTGGTAAAAATTTGTCAGGTGTTTCAATCAATGTTATTACTAGGTGAGTAGGTACCCTGTTTATTTAAAGAACTGGAATCGATAGGAGTCTGCTCTTCACAACACATGTTTGTGGAAGTGTATCAAGGAGAAACAAAGGAGATTTCTGAGAACCTCAGAAAAAGAGTTGTTGATGCTCATCAGTCTGGAAAAGGTTACAAAACCAACTCTAAAGTGATTGGACTCCACTAATCCAAAGTCAGACAGATTGTGTAAAAATGTAGGAAATTCAAGACCATTGATACCATCCCCATGAGTAATTAACCAAGGTAATAGGTGAAGTCACAAAGGACCCCACGGTAAATCTTAATCAACTGAAGGTCTCTCTGACTTTGGCTAGTGTTACTATTCATGAGTCAATGAATAACAATGTTTTGCATGGCAAGTTTCAAGGAGAAAGACGCTGCTTTCCAAAAAGAACATTGCTGCTCATCTGTAGTTTGCTAACATCATGTGGACAAGCCAGAACGGTATTTAAAAAATGCTTTGTAAATGGATATAGAACATGTTGGTTTAAATGAAGTGTTATGTTTGGAGAAAGAAAGACACTGCATTCCAGCACAAGAACTATATCCCATCTGTGAAACATGGTGATACTGGTATCATGGTTTGGGCCTGTTTTACTTCATCTGGGCCAGGTCGGCTTGAAATCGGCATTGATGGAACAATAAACTGTGATTTATATCAGATAATTCTAAAAAAAAATTTCAGGATATATGTGCATGAACTAAATCTCAACAGAAGGTGGGTCATGCAGCAAGACAATAACCCTAAGTACACAAGTCTGATGAAGTTTCAGGGTCATATTTATGCAGTAATACAAAAAATTCTAAAGGGTTTACATACTTTCAAGCACCAATGTACTACATTTTAATCATATGCAACCAACCTAATAACATGGTAATAAACTACTAATACAAATCCCACAATCATATCCTTAAAGATATTGTCTTCATAATGAATGCAACAGGAAGAAAGAAAAACTACAGAACACAGCACTAACTAAGGAGGCATATGATCTATGTAAGCATCTGGAAAAAAGAATTTCAGTAACAACTCTCCTATCTCAAATAAGTTCAAATAAGAGGTGAACATGCAATAAGTTAAAATTTATGCATCCCTTTTTATTTACAGTCTTGCTAAATCTATTCTAGAAATACTGGGTCTTTGGCATGAACACGCCCCAGAAGGGACACTGTGGTATGTTCATCACAGCCAACATGCACTCACATTCATAAAGACCCTCACTGCAAGCAAAATGGCTGCAGAAATGACCAGTTAGTTGTAAGTGAGGGTTAAAGTTTTGAGTGGACACATTTGTCTGACTGCACGATACAGTAATGTTAAGATGATGCCATGTACGCAGCTTATGATGCATATTTACGGTACGCTGCAGCACAGCTGCATATGGGATTTACTTTTTCTGAGAAAAAAAAACACACACACCCACTCCAAGGCAAAAACAACAAGATGATTCAGATTCCTGTATATGTAAATCATACTATTTTCAAATCTGATTGGATAAATATGTTTATTTGTGTAAAATCAATGCAAAATAGCGTCCTGCTGAGATTTAAAAACCTAAAGACACATTATTTGTTGATAAGAACAATGGAAATATTTTGTTGTAAAAGTGATACATTTTGCCACTATGTTTGCACACAGCGGAATTGGTCCTCTGCATTTAACCCATCCGTGCAGTGAAACACACACATAGACACACACTGGTGAAGTGAGCGAACGTGCCCGGAGCAGTGAGCAGTGTGCATCTGTTAGCAACTGTTGAATAGAACAATTGTAAGTTTCAAAATGAAACCCGGAGGATACCAGGGAAAAGCGAAACGGGACAAAACAATTGAAAATTTTATATCATTAATGAAATAAACCCCTGAACACAGTGGCATATGAGAAATTATCCAATCAGCAAATGGAAAAATGCAGAAGATCGCAAAGATGAAAGGAATACAGAGAACAGGTGGGTTAAGAAGGAAGGTGCAATATTCTATTGCTGCCTCAGATTACCTCTAATAAAAACCCTACCGCGTCCCTACTATTTGACTTGGCGTACCTCAAGTCATTGAACACGAAAACCATTGACCATTCTGTACCATTGAGCAAGATCTTTAAGGTAAAACTGTATTCTGACTCACATCTAAATCAATTATATAAAAAAGTTATAACTCTCAAATGAAGATGTAATATTAAATACACTTAAGTGTTTGTGTTCATTACAGATATTGATGCACAAGCATATATATAAGCTATGATACATAATCATCCTGAAGATTTTGTATTTGACAGATGCTGTCAGCTTTGATGCTTTCACTAAGGAAGTGATTACAGACACTATAGAAAAGCTGCATTCTAGCTGGGGTTATGCAAACACAGCCAATAAATGTTAAGTATTCATTAGTAGCTGAGCCAAATCTGTTTGGCAGCAAACATCACCAACGTTTGCTAAGTTGGATGGCTCAAGAAAAAGGAGATGAACTCGATTCATTTCTCTAATCATCAGCTTTATTGACCTGACAGAAGGATTATAGTAGAGTGAAGGGTGTGTTTGCCTTTCTATATGCACACGTAGACGCATGTTTTTCTGAAGGTTGCTCAGGTTGCTCAAGCCTTTGTCAGAACAGTATTTCAACACTAATCTTAAAGCTACTTACACAGAAGCTAAAAAGCTTCAAATCTTACCTGCGAATAGAATCAGAGCAAAAATTACACCTTTTATAACACATCATATACACTCACTGTGCCACTTTATAAGGTAAACCTGTTTATTTGCTAGTTAACAGAAATATCTAGCCAATCTCATGGCTGCAACAAAGTGCATTTAGGTATCTAGTTGGTCAAGACAACTTGCTGAAGTACAAGTAAGAAAACTGAATGCTGGTCTGAGTATTTCAGAAAGTGCTGATCTACTAGGATTTTCACACACAACCATCTCTAGTGGTTACAGAGAATTATCTAAAAAAGGGACAATATCCAGTGAGGGACAGTTAAAGATAAAAATTCCATGTTGATGTAAGAAGTCAGAGGAAAATTGACAGACTGGGTTGAGATGATAGAAAAGCAACAGTAACTTAAATAAACACTGGTTTCATCAAGGAATGTAGAATACCACTGAAAGTATGTCATGAAAAATTAATTCAGACTCAGAAAAGTTTATTCATCCCTGGTAGGGCAATTGATGGCACACAATGACATTTAAATAATAAAAATTACAAATAAAAATATAAAGGATAAAATAGTGCAAATTAGCAGTGCAAATAATATATAGAGTGACCGAGCAATAGAGGTATATACAAGGGGTGCAAATTGTATGAGGTAGATAATGCAATGTGGAAAGCAATAAGAGTCTGCCGTGTTTGAGTGGGGGAGTTGAGAAGTTAGGCGGCTCTGGGTACAAAGGTCTCCCTTCTTCTTTGTGTTTTGCACACTGGACAGTGAAGCCGGCAAACTAAGGGAAGCCACTCAAACGCTGAGTAGAAAGCGTGGGATGGGTCCTAGGTAAATAGGTGTTAAATAGAACCAGCAAGTCATGGAAAAGAAGATGATACTCTGAAAGTAGTATGAAAGAGTAGTAAAAATTTGAAGAAATATAGAAATATACGAATAGTTCATTCTAATAAATTAATAAATATTAAACTAGACAGTTGTGATAATATTATATAACTTATAACTTATTATAAATGAACTTATTAGAGATCAGGGATTAAATGTACTTTGTTTAACCGAAACATGGACAAACCACTGGTACTATATACTGGTAGAAGTGGAGGATTAGCTGTTATCTATAATAATAATCTAGCCATCACACACAAACCTCAGCAAAAACTTAACTCGTTTGAGGTTTTGTTT
>JAOUQV010317849.1:0-12585 GCA_028565295.1 Aspidoras spilotus
AATTTTAAGCCATTCTTCTTGCAGGATAGTGGCCAGGTCACAGCGGGATGCTGGTGGAGGAAAACGTTTCCTGACTTCCTCCTCCAAAACACCCCAAAGTGGGTCTTGATACATTACAAAGACTTTCTGTCTTGGTCACAGATGGGCCAGCAAGACGTACACCAACAATTTGTCCTCCTTTGAACTCTGGTATGTCACCCATAATGTTGTGTGCATTGCAATATTTTTTGCAAAACTGTGCTCTTACCCTGCTAATTGAACCTTCACACTCTGCTCTTACTGGTGCAATGTGTAATTAATTGATTAAATGATTAAAGATTGGCCACCAGGCTTGTCCAATTTAGCCAAGAAACCTCCCACACTGTCCCCAATGACAGTTGTTTCAGTTTCACTGTCTAACCCCTGTATGTCTTCTATACCCTTAACTATTATTTAATTACATCAGCATTTCCTTACAGCATTTAAATACAGCAGAGATACAATTCATGTCAAAACATGAAGGGGCAGTGGTGTTTCAGTGATTAAAGGTTATGGGTTACTGATTGGCAGGCTGGCAGTTCAAGGCACACAAGTTCTCACTGCTTGGTCCCCCTATGCTCCAGGGATGCCATACTTCAGCTGTCACACGGTGCATGATGTACAGTGTATAACTATATATGTGACAAAAACAATTTCAATTGAATTAATTAAATTTAATGTTGTGAATTAAAGTCATCACAACATGTTTCTTCTGGATTCCAAATCCAATCCTGTCACACTAATAAAGACTGACTCGGATAATGAATAATTATGCCCCTGCTAATGCCAAAGAATGTGATTGCCAAAGTGACAAAAAAAACAGTCTGTTACATTAGTAGTCTTCTGGATTATCAACACATTGACACTCTGTGAGTTCCTCAAGCAAAAGAAAAATCCAGTAGTAAATTAAAAACCAAAATATAAAAACAAATCTTGCCTTTGTAACCTTATAAATATAAACCGAGTTAATACTGAAACACAGCAAGCACCTGCAGTCTAGGTCTGAGTTTAGGTCTGTTAAAGATTAGAGCTCTTACTTCTAAAACACACATTATTAATGAAATTATAACTGACCAGGGTTTAAATATAATGTGACTAACAGAAACATGGATTAAACCCAATGATTACTTGTTTGGCAAACAAGTGACTGTTTGGTGAATGCCGCAAAATACAATTTTAGTAGAAGCTGATATTCTTACTTAGTCTGACAGCATCTCAGAATGCAAACCATGTGGAATCTTGAGGTGAGTGGGATTAAAAAGATGACCACATCGTATTTGCATAAGGATAAACCAACACCAAAACTAAAAATCTAGGAAATACTCTTTACTTTTATAACTGCTTCTTCTTCTTCTTCTTTCTGCCTCTACCTTTACCAGGGGTCGCCACAGCGGGTCAATCTTTTCCGCCTCAATCTGTCCTTTTCATATTTTGCTCTCACACTAGCTATATGCATGTCTACATAGACCACATCCATATATCGCCTCTTTGGTCTTCCTCTCTGGCTTCTGCCTGACAGCTCCATCTCTAACATTCTCCTACCAATATATCCACTGTCTGTCCAAACAATCTCAGTCTGCCCTCTCTAACTTTGTTTCCCTACTATCTATCCTATGCTGTTCCTCAGATGTTTTCATTCCTAATCCTGTACATCCTGGCCACTCTCAAAGAGAACTTCAACATTTTAAGCTCTGCCCCCTCCAGCTCTGCTTCCTTTCTTTTAGTTAGTGCCACTGTCTCCAAACCATACAAGGCTGGTCTCACTATTCTCTTAAAACCTTTCTTTTATAGCTGCTAATAGTCTATTAGACCCCATGCAAAAAAGAATTAAAAAAACATGTACTGTCATATACCATGAAACTGAGCAGAACTGCAGAGTGCTAAAAAAACAAGAATTACTTACTCCAAGAATACAGATCCATATTTGTTCATATTCAAAAAGAAGAAATATTTTACTGGTGTATTCATAACCATTCTTCTTTTCATAAATCTTTTCACAATTCAAAAAACTTACATTATGCAACATTAAACGGTTCATTAGTACTGACACTGCTTGAATAATGAGCCGCAATGAATCGAAATACACATGAGCTTATGATATACAACTCCCCAAAGATTTCTATTATTTATTTATTTACAAAGTTTGAAATTCATTTGTTTTAACAATGTGACAAATCTCACTTCTGAATTAGTCATGCGTATGGTCCAAACTGTTCCACACAGACACTGATCTGCAGAAGAAATGATTTGATCTATTTATATCTTTCTTTATTTATATCTATACAGTAGTTTGTATATTGCTTTCAGTGGTATAACATCCCATTTTGAACTTGATACAATATTCTGGACTGTTACTTTCCTAACTGTCATTTCATATGCTTTCATAGCCTCTGCACTGGCTACATGGATTCTTATTTCTCCAATTCCCTCTGTCTCGTGCTGCTTGTAGTAGCCTGACCCCTGATATTCCAGTCCATGTCATGTTGTTGTTCGTCAGAGTTATTCTTGATCTTCCATGACTTCTGATTCCACTCACCAGTCATGTCATTACACTTTCTTCAATGCTGTCATGTGGGAGCCTCATGACATGACTGTAGTAACATAACTTGAGAAATTTGATGTGATTCAATAACTCCATTTTTGTTCTGCCATCATGTATACTTGCTCAGCCTGAATAAGTATTTCTTCTTTCTTCAGTGTCCAGGCTTTATATCCATATGTGGCTACTGGCCAGACGAAGGATTTCATCAGTCTTAGCTTGGTGTTAGTGCTAATTGATTTGTTTTTCATTTGACACTCATTACTATGCCAGTTGCTATTTTTGAACTGACTTCACTAGCACAATCCGAAAGCATGTTACTCTACATCCCAAATATGTGAAAGAAATATATAAAGCACATTAGACAATTACTCAATTAGTAACACTAGGCTAATAATGTTTTGGTCCATCTTTAAGATAAATTACAGCAGGCAGACTCCAGAAAACAGATTCCATATGATGGCAAGCATCCTCTACAGATGCATCTCAATAAATTAAAATATCATCAAAAAGTTAATTTATTTCAGTAGTTCAATACAAACAGTGAAACACATACATTATATAGATTTATTACATACACATTGATCTATTTCAAGTCTTTATTTCTGTTAACGTTAATGATTATTGCTTACAGCCAATGAAAACCCAAAATCACTATCTCAGAAAATTAGAATAATTAATATAAAACACATGCAAAGTCTTCCTAAGTGTTTAAAATGGTCCCTTAGTCTGGTTCAGTGGGCTACACAATCATGGGGAAGGCATTGGCAGTTATTGACACACTCCAAAAGGACATTATGCCACAAAAGGTCACTACTAAATAAAATTTCTGTTAACAGAGTGCTGTATCCAATCATATTAATGGAAAGTTGAGTGGAAGTAGAAAAAGTTTCACAAGCAACCTGAGATAACCCCAGCCTTGAAATGATTGTCAAGAATAGACCATTAAAAATTTGGAGGAGCTTCATAAGGAGTGGACTGCTGCTGGTCAGTGCTTCAAGAGCCACCACACACAGATGTATCCAGGACATGGGCTACAACTGTCTAATTTCCTGTATTAAGCCACTCATGACCAAGAGACAACACCAGAAGTGTCTCACCTGAAAAAGAACTGGACTGTTTTTCAGTGATCAAATGTTTTGTTTTCAGATAAGAGTGAATTTGGCATTTTATTTGGAAATTAAGTTCCGAAAGTCTGGAGGAAGAGTTGAGAGGCACAATACGAGCTGTTTGAGGTCTATTGTGAAGTTTCTATAATCATTCATGGTTCAGGGAGTCATGTCATCTACTGGAGTAGGCCCACTGTGTTATATCAAGACCAAAGTCAGTGCAGCCGTCTGCCAGGAAATATCAGAGCACTTTACGCTTCCCTCTGCCGACAAGCTTTTTAGAGATAGAAATTTCATTGTCCAGCTGGACTTCGCACCTTCCACACCAACAAAAGTACCAATACCTGGTTTAATAACCATAGTATCGCTGTGCTTGATTGGTTTATGGTATTGTCAAGAGAAAGATGAGAGGTACCAGACCCAACAATGCAGACTGAAGGCAGCTATTAAGACAACCTGGGCTTCCATAACACCTTAGCAGTGCCACAGTCTGATCGCCTCCATGCCACATGGCATTGATGAAGTAATTCATGCAAAAAGAGGCATGACCAAGTATTTAGTGCATTTACTGTACATACTTTTCAGTAGGCCAAAATATCTGCATTAAAATCATTTTTTCAGTTGGTCTTATATAATTATTGTAATTTTCTGAAATAATGAATTGACAAAAATAAACACTAGAAATAGATCACTGTTTTTGTTATGAATCTATATAATGTTTACATTTCACTGTTTGTATTGAATTGCTGAAACAAATTAACTTTTTAATAATATTCTAATTTATTCAGATGCGCTGGTACTTATATTAGAACAACTCAGGTTGGGAACAATTCCTGGGTAGGCAATATTGGGTAACTATTTGGTAGGCTAATTGGTGCCCTTAAAACTGACATGACATTAAGAAGCTCAGTCATCTTGTACCTTATACTTATGGCATGACAAGTGTAATTTGTTTGCACTTAAAGGGCTTGTTAATCACCATTTAAAAGGTACATGCAGAGTTGAATGTAGGTATTACAAAATCACAGACACAAATGCTAGTATCAAGCTCCCATGTCAGCAATAATCAGCAGCCTTTCACTCCCATCACACTGGTGAAATGAATATTTATGCCTTTGTTTGAAGCTTCTTCTGCCTCTAAGCAGTACCTGCTTTCTCAACTGTTACGAGATGAAATTCCCAGGAGGCTCTCGAAACCTGATGATACTCTGATCGCCTGCTTTCCTAAAGAGCTGCTGTGCAAATGCACCATTAAACATGCCTGTGGGGAACTGCAGATGACAGGAGTGTGGGAATGACATGGCAACACGAATGTACAGAGAAGGACTTGGTGAAAAGATGATGCAGTTGGGCATCAACAATGTTTAACCCTATGATCGCCCAAATCAGTTTTTTTAATGCATTAACAAACAAACCCGAATTAAAACCAAAGTTTTTATGGCGTGTAAAATGTAAATTAAAAACAAAATACAATAGATTATAAATCTTACAAATCTTATGAAGTCATATGTTATTCACAATTATTTAGCATCCCCTCTACTTTTAACAACAAGGGGCATTCGTACCCTTGCAACCGGAAGATCCCTGGATCGATTTCAAGTACCGACAAGTCATGGCTGAAGTGCCCTTGGGCAAGGCACCTAACCCCCAGTTGCTCCCTGGGCACGTGTGCTCACTTCACCTGTGTGTGTGTATTTGTGTGTTTTACTGCATGGATGGGTTAAATGCAGAGGACCAATTCCGCTGTGTGCAAGCATAGTGGCAAAATGTATCACTTTCACTCAGCAGTGAAAACAGTCTGTAAACAATTGAGAAGTAAGGACAGCAAACGCTGTGGATTTTTTCATTGATGAAATGTCTGGACTACAGGCAGGCCAGTTCAGCACACAGACTGAATCTACTGTACACTGTGTATCATATTGATGGTGCCTTTCTAGATGTGTAAGCATGCCATGGGCACTAACGTAAACTCTAGCTATTATCATCGTTATTACTGCTTACTAATCCAGCATTTTATTTCACCATCAAATATCTTTTTCTTATGTCCTTTTTAAGTTATATTATGAATAAAATATGGGTTCATAACATTTGCAAATCGTTGCATTATGATTTTGTTTGAGTTATACACAACCCCATCACAAATGTAGATTGGCAACATCATTCACTAATAATATTCATCATTTTCTTTCACTTAATCCAGATAGGGTCACAAGCCAGCCTGTGCCCACCAGGCAGCTCTGGGTGCAGAGACAGGAACAACTGTAGACATGGCACCAATCCATCGTAGGGCACAAACAGTCACACATTCAAACACACTATAGGCTGCTTTAGAGACGCCAATTAAACTAGCATGTTTTTTTTTTTATGCAGGAAGGAACTGGAGCACCAAGAGAAAACCCGTGCCAACACAGGAAGAACGTGCTAACTCCAAACAGAATTTTACAGGGTCTCCCAACCCAGGGATCAAACCCAGGTCCTTCTTGCTGTGAGGCAACAGCACTACCGCTGTGATACCGTGCTGCCCATACTAATACAGTAATAATAACACACAAATAGTCCGAGCAGTGTGAAGTCCATCTTAAATAGACCTACATGGTCCCATTGGCAATAGGATGCCTTGCCCAATGGCACTTTATACATGAATGTTACTGGTCTGGAGCGGAGATCAAACCAGTAAACTTTGTTCCTACTACAAGGTACCACATGTGAATTCGGAAAGTTGTTACATACAAATAGTAAATGGTACAACTGATCTAGTAAGACTTGACAGGCAATATTAGCACAGATGTTTAAAAAGCATCTAAAGGCAAACTCTGTTTTTATGATTTTGACCAATTTCTTTGTTTTTTAAATTTTAATTGATTACTAATAATAATAATTGATACTTTATTGATCCCTGTAGATAAATTATTTCTCTGCATTAACCCCCCATCCAGGGCTGTACACGCTGCCCCATTGAGGCACACGGGGGTTGGGTGCCTTGCTCAACGGCACTTCAACCATTACTTGTCTAGAGTGGGGTTTGAACTAGCGATCTCTTGGTCCCCAGCCCTTTTCCCTATCCATTAAGCCATGGCTGACCCCAAATAAGAACAGATACTACACTTGATCTTAGCCAAAAGGCAGATAAGTGATTTTTATTGATCCCTGTATGGACATTTTTTCTCTGCATTTAACCTATCCAGGGTTATACACCCAGAGCCCTTGTGAGTTGGGTGCCTTGCTCAATGGCACTTTAGCCATGATTTGCCTAGAGTGGAGAATGAACCCATGATCTTTTGGTTTCCAGCCTTCTACCATATCCATTAAGCCATGGATAATAAACTAAATATAATCTTTCTGAAAAAACAATTTGCAACAGATTATTTCAGAAAGGAAAATTCTCTGAAATCCATGCTGGGCTTAGGGTCACCAAATCTTTGAAACACTATTGTACGTCTGAATATTGTGGATCAGTTTTCAGGAAGGAATGATTTCACTCTACCCTTAGTTGTTTTCTCCTGTCTCCATTTTTTCAGAAACATGAATTATGAACGACTGGAAGCATAAATGTGCAACAGGAAGTCAAATTCAGTTTGTAGTGAAAGAACTTCCTGCACACATTATCGTGAATGAATGACCATGGCATTATGAACTGAATTCATTTTGTCAGTGAAATGAAACTGACCCTTCAGCTTGAACAGGGAGTACATGCAAACATAAACACTTTTAAAAAAATTCTGTGGGTTACCTGGGGGACTGAATAAAAACAAGGACAGAATGCTCTCTCTAAATGTGTGCAAAAAGCAGGACATGTCATATAAACAGTTTGTGCTGTAAATGTGCTCCGATGTCTTAACTTTATTTTGGGATCTTGATCCTGTGGTACTAAATAACAAGAAGAGAAAAACGGCAATAAGCTGACTGACAACAAGCTATTTCTAGAGTTGCGTTTGAATCAAAAGTCATCACCCACACTACCTTAAAGCAACACAGGTCAGTCTTGTCACATGTGCACAGCTTGCCACTGAAGTCTCTAAACAGGTAGATCTGAGTCATGCAAGCTCCCCCACCCATAAACACATACTGTATACACACACACATTTTCACACCAGCAGCCCACATCTCAGAGATACTGTACTGTGCCGAAAAGTCATTGCTTGTAGAAAAAAGTTTCTTTGCCAGAACTCCAAATGAGCCCGTATCATCATGAGTGGGATTCACAAGCATCTTCAGTGCATAAAATGTCAGTTATCTAATCATGGCTATTTTCAGAGCTTGTTGAAGAGAATAGGAATTTGCTCAGATGAGTCGATCTCTGAGGAGCATGCACATATTTCTAACATCTCATTAGGAAAGGAATGATTTCAACTTCATTTCACTGCATCATCTGAGCATGTGCTGAATGGCAGCCCACAAATTTGTTATACTTGCATCAGATACACATTACAGATGTTGTACAGATTTACATTTGATTACAAATACAGGTACTTATCAATAGAGACTTACAAAAATGCTTAGTTGTTTATTTGGAATACTTATGCAAATATATGTAAACTGCTCAAAAACATAAAGGGAACACTCAAATAACACATCCTAGATCTGAATGAATGAAATATTCTCATTGAATACTTTGTTCTGTACAAAGTTGAATGTGCTGACGACAAAATCACACAAAAATCATCAATAAAAATCAAATGTATTAACAAATGGAGGCCTGAATTTGGAGTCACACAAAATTAAAGTGGAAAAACACACTACAAGCTGATCCAACTTTTATGTAATGTCCTTAAAACAAGTCATATGATGCTCAGTATTGTGTGTGGTCTCCACGTGCCTGTATGACCTCCCTACAACGCCTGGGCATGCTCCTGAGGGATCTCTTCCCAGAGCTGGACTAAAGCATCTGCCAACTTTGATGCAATGTGACGTTAGTCGATGGAGCGAGACATGATGTCCAAGATGTGCTCAATTGGATTCAAATCTGGGGAACCGGCAGGCCAGTTCAGAGCTTCAATGCCTTCATCTTGCAGGAACTGCTGACACACTCCAGCCACATGAGGTCTAGAATTGTCCTGCATTAGGAGGAACCCAGGGCCAACCGCAACAGCATATGGGCTCACAAGGGGTCTGAGGATCTCATCTAGGTACCTAATGGCAGTCAGGCTACCTCTGACGAGCACACAGAGGGCTCTGCGGTCCTCCAAAGACCATTATTGACCGACTGCCAAACCGGTCATGCTGAAAGATGTTGCAGGCAGCAGATCGCTCTCCACGACTCCAGACTCTGTCACATCTATCAGATGTGCTCAGTGTGAACCTGCCTTCATCTGTGAAGAGCACAGGGCGCCAGTGGCAAATTTGCCAATCCTGGTGTTCTCTGCCAAATGCCAAGCGTCCTGCACAGTGTTGGACTGTGAGCACAACCCCCGTCTGTGGATGTGGGGCCCTCATAACATTCTTATGGAGTTGGTAAGTAACCGTTAATGCAGACACATGCACATTTGTGGCCTGCTGGAGGTCATTTTGCAGGGCTCTGGAAGTGCTTCTCCTGTTCCTCCTTGCACGGAGGGCGGAGGTAGCGGTCCTGCTGCTGGGTTGTTGCCTGCCTACGGCCTCCTCCACATCTCCTGGTGTACTGACCTGTCTCTTGGTAGCGCCTCTAGCCTCTGGACACTACGCTGACAGACACTCGCATTGATGTGCCTTCCTGGATGAGCTGCATTTACTTGGATTTACATTGTGTTGTTTAAATGTTTCCTTTATTTTTTTGAGCAGTGTATATATAGGAAAAGCACATATGCTTGTCATTGGTTGCCTCCACCAGTAAATATACAGGTGGATCTCAATTAGAAAATCATCAAAAAGTTAATTTATTTCAGTAATTCAATACAAACAGTGAGATTTGGATATAAGCATCTGCCAAATTACATAAATGTAAATCAACTCTAGTGCAGTCCATTGTTCTTGTGGGGACATGTCAAATATTAGACGAGTGTACCAGTATTTCTGGCACTTTTGTTCATTTAGTTCTAAATCTTTATGTATAGATTCTTTATATATTGACATAAGCATTTCTGCTTCGCTGAGCATCAGCAAATTTAAACCTCATGAAACTTCTAACTTCCAGACATTGTAGGAGTGGGTGACTCATTGGATTCATTAACTACAGGTCATCCCAGTCACCATGCAGTCAGTAATGATATTTAAACAGTGTGTTTTGTGAACCAGGCAATGACTAGTATTATGCTCAAGTGAAAAATGTAAAATAGTCTGTTTATATGATTCTAGTAGAAAATCACTTAATCTGGGGTGCAAATCTGTCTGGTAACTAGGGCTGCCACTAACCACTAGTTTCAATCGACTGTTCTTTAGACTGTTGTGGCATGGTAGTGCAGAGTTCTTTCAGAAGCGTACAGAAGGAAGGACACGGGTTTAATCCCCAGGTGGTAGGTTTGTTCCTGCCCTTGTGGTCAGATTTGCCAGGTGGGAACCGGCTAGCGCGTGACCCAGTGTGGATAAAGAAGAGGAAAATGAATTAATAAGCTTTCAACTATGTTACTGATTAATTGACTAGTTTTACAAAAAATACACAATACTACACAAACAATTCACATACAGTACAATACTAAAGATATACCTCTTACATTTAGACATTTTCTTATACCTAAATAAATTATTAAACTGTAACCTGTTGTCCTAAAGATCAATAAAATTACATGTACAGTGTGGACTAAAGACAGCATGTACAGTGTGAAATAAAGACAGTATGTACAGAGTGGACTAAAGACAGCATGTACAGTGTGAAATAAAGACAGTATGTACAGAGTGGACAAAAGATAGCATGTACAGTGTGGAATAAAGACTGCATGTACAGTGTGCACTAAAGACAGTATGTACAAACCTCATTCTAAAAAAAGTTGAGACAAAGAGGAGGGAAACGTTTAATGACTTGCTCCTCCAAAACACCCCAAAGTGGCTCTTGATACATCACAAATACTTGCTGTCTTGGTCACAGATGCGCCAGCAAGATGTGCACCAACAATTTGTCCTCTTTTGAACTCTGGTAGGTCACCTATAATGTTGCGTGCATTGCAATATTTTGAGCAAAACTGTGCTCTTAACTCTGCTAATTGAACCTTTACACTCTGCTCTTACTGGTGCAATGTGCAATTAATGAAGATTGACAACCAGGCTTGTCAAATTTAGCCATGAAACCTCCCAAACTAAAATGACAGGTGTTTCAGTTTTATTGCCTAACCCCTGTATCTCAAAAAAGTTAGGACATGCCATGTTTACCACTGTGGAACATCCCGTTTACTCTTTACAACAGTCTGTAAACGTCTGGGGACTGAGGGGAGAAGTTGCTCAAGTTGAGAATAGGACCTATTGTTCTAACCTATTCTTTTTTAATCTAGGAATCTAGTTGCTCAACTGCCTTGGGCATTTTTTGTCATATTGTCCATTCTAAGCGTTTTCTATGGGTGAAAGTTCAGTACTCGGACCCTTCGTCTATGCAGCCATGATGCTGTAGTTGATGCAGTATGTAGTTTGGCATTGTAATGTTCGAAAATGGAAGGTCTTCCCTGAAAGAGCCGTCGTCTGGAAGGGAGCATATGTTGCTCTAGAATCTGAATATACATTTTAAAATTGATGGTGTTTTATCAAATGTATAAGTTGCCCATGCCACATGCACTAAATCAACCCCATACAATCAGAGATTCAGGCTTCTGAACTTGGGTCGTCCTTCTCCTCTTTAGTCAGAATGACATGTCATCCCTGATTTTCATAAAGAACTTCAAATTTTGATTCGTCCGACCACAGAACAGTTTTTTAATTTGCCACAGTCCATTTTAAATGCACATTGGCCCAGATAAGACGTCTATCATTACTGACTGCATGGCGACTGGGATGACCTGTAGTTAGTGAATCCGATGAGTCACTCACTCCTAAAATGTCTGGAAGTTAGAAGTTTTATGAGTTTTGTGTTGCTGTCACAAAATTATTGCACTCTGTTTTTATTTACAGTTTGAACTTTTTTGGAATCAGGTTTGTACTCCTTATCTGATGATGCAGAATGCATTCAGATTTTATAATGTTTTTGTATTCATTCTATCTATAAAAGGAGACAGCTAAAAACACTGTATCTAATATTGATTAGCAATGAAAGAGGTGCCCTGTACACACAGACTATGATATGATATGATACAATTGTGCTCTTGAGTACTAACCAAAGGAGCTTCTGAAATATCAGAGATTTTAAACTATATGTAAAGACAAAGTATGAAATCTGCACCATGAACCATGTGAATCCAGCTAACACATCTTTATGAACGGATGGTTATGTAAGTATTCTGGAAGGATCATAAGGCATAGGACATAGGATAGATCCAGTCTGTGTTTCTAATGGCCCTGATCTGCTGACTTTTTACCTTCGTGTTTTGATTGCGACTGTGTACAACTGAAGCCTCTAGTGATGGCAGCTTAATGACAGGTTAAATTCTCATTCAGACTTTGTGACCCTTATTGCCATCAAACTATATCTGGCAGTTCTTGTCTCCAAGCTATCTGTTTCTATAGTTCATGAGTTTCACCTGGGTCTTGGTATGTAATCCAAGCCAGAAATGTAGTTACTTGTTGGGTTTTATAGTTATCAGCATTTTTTTGGTATTCCTTGTCTAGTCATTCATGTTTGATTGACTCGTATATGATTTTTACATTTCTATTCTGACATTTCAGTATCCTACCTGCACTTAATTTCACGTAAAACTGGTCAGATTTCACCATCCCTCCCCCCTATTACTTACTGTTATTTTATTATAAATTGTACTGCGTTCTATTGTATAGTAATCTACAGAGGAATCATCGAGAGCATTCTGAGCAGCGCCATCACTGTCTGGTTTGGGAACTGCACTGTATCAGATCGTAAGTCCCTCCAGC
>JAOUQV010317866.1:0-10927 GCA_028565295.1 Aspidoras spilotus
AAACCTTGTGGACAGTCTTCCCAGAAGAGTTGAAGCTGTTCTAGATGTAAAGGGACCGACGTCATATTGAACCCTATGGATTAGCTCATGGGTGAGTCAAGGCAGGTAAGCGAATACTAGTGTATATGATTTAAGTCTGCCTAACAGCAAGAAGGACCCGGGTTTGACCACCAAGACATTTCTGTGTGTTCTCCCTGTGTTTGCATGGGTTTCCTCCGGGTGCTCCGGTTTCCTCCGACACTCCAGACATGCGCATTACATTAATTGGTGTCTCTAAAATGGCCTTTAGTGTGTGTGTGTTCCTGCCCCTGCTCCTGGAATTGCCGCCTGACCCTTTGTGTATAAAGCAGAAGAACACGAATGAATGAATGATTTAAGTGCGCCTCACAGTAAGTAGAGCCCGTTTTTTAGTCCCTGGGTGGGACAACTCGGTTAACTTCTGTGTGGATGTTCTCCCTGTGTCTGCATAGGTTTCCTCTGGGTGCTCCAGTTTTATTCCACATTCCAAAGACATGTTGATCTGGCGTCTGTCCAACGATGGACCTAAAATAGGGTTGTTCCTGCCTTGTGCCCAGACTAGTGGCACAGTGTGACCCATGACCCGTGTGGATTATGTGTAGGATAAAGATGGATAGATTTTAAAAAACAAGTGGAACATGGTGTTTGTATTAAAACAAAGGCACTATCAACATGCTGAAAGATCACACATCACACACTTATTAGTGAACACTTTGAAGCTCGACGGGCACAACGTGGCATTAAAACTACAAGCCCAAATGCCAAGACAAAAGTCTGGACACTGAGTAAAATGTGAATGCAAACACAATGGAGTATGACCTCGTGTTATTCACAGCTGAACACAGAACACACACCAGATGCTGAAAGTGAGAGCTTTCACCAATTTATAAAAAAGTTGGGACAGGTGTTAGGATGTTTACAGGTGTGTATCATCCCCTGGTCTTTTAACAACTGTGTGAACATCTGGGAACATTTACTAGAGTATGGGAGAAGAATCTTGGGGACCAAGAGATCGCTGGTTCGATTCCCAGTCGGAATGTCGTGGCTGAAGTGCCGCTGAGCAAGGCACCCAACCCCCAACTACAGTGTGCCTCAATAGGGGCTGCACACTGCTCTGGGTGTTCACACATGGATGGGTTAAATGCAGACAAAGAATTTCCCTATAGGGATCAATAAAGTAATCTAAAAAATAGGTATGGATTCTATCTAACGTTTTCTAATAGTGAGCATCATGGACTGTAGGAAGGTCAGTTCATCACCCGGGCTCTTCTTCCTGTGAAGCCATGCTGGATAATCTTCCCTGAAACAAGTCGCACCATAGTGTCTTTCCGGATGTTTAATCTTCTCACACCACAGACACTAATGTAACCCCATGTGCTCTGATCTCAAGGTGTACACGGGACACATGGTTTCCTGGGGAAAAAAAACAATTGGGACATATTTGATCCTGGGAATTTTCCATTTTGCTTCAGCATAGTTTAGATTAGTTATGGCCCAGAGAAGATGGTGGTGTTTATGGATCCTGTTGAAGTATGGCTTTTTCTTTGTAGGATACAACTTTAACTTGAATTTGTGGATTTCAAAGACGTCCGAGTACACAGAGAATGATTTCTTCAGAGTGTTCCTGACCCCATGCAGAGATTTCAACTACAGAGTCCAGCCGGTTTTTAAAGCAGCCCTACCCGCTGGTACTAACCCCGAAGATCACAAGCATCCAATAACGACCATCGACCTTGAAATTCTTCGGATTCCGTGATGCTACCGTGAACTTTTCTGTTCAGATGCTTCAGTGCCTCTCACTTTCAACATCCGAATGTCCTGAAGATCGTTCCGTGCTCTATTTTAAATAAAACTCAAAATAATTCGTAAATCATTGCGCTCAGTATTTTTACTTTTTGGACAATGTCCCAACGTGTTTTTATTGGAACTGGGGTTGTACGACCTTGCTCCGCTCCTTGAGTTTTTTTTTTTTTGTGTGTGAACCCCAACCTAGGAGCACTGGTGCCTTCTGGGAAATAGAGTTCAGTGCATAAATAACCACAAGTCAGTGCCTATGTACAGCTCAGTATATAAAAGCCTAATCGGAGCAGAAATACACCTTCAGACGATAGAAAAGGAAATAAAGAAGATCTAGAAAAATCCTGAAAACACTGATCTCTTTAGTAAAATTCAGGAGAAACTAAACACTGCATTATATATATATATATATATCTATACACTGTATATACACATGCCACCATAATAAATACACTCGCGTAGAATTCATATACACGTGCCATTTTTACAATCAGTATAACAATACAGTTATAGAGTAGAAATCAACCTCCATGACGTCAGGTCACATTTATTCAATAAAAGAGAGAATTTTTCTAATCTGCTTCGGAAATGTTTATCTTCGTTTCGTTTCGTTTCGTTCCGTTTCCGTCTGTTTTGTCTTGTTTTTATTCTTTGCATAGGAACAGTGTGGAAGTCTAGCGTCCTGCACGGAGAGGAGGACACGGCGACACCACACCAATCACCTCGCTTTCATTATACAGACAAACTCACATGATGTGTCTGTATCTCAGGAGGAAGAGAGGAAAACAGCAGGGATTCATTTCCTGGTCTGCTGGGCAACGGTAGTTTTCTTTCTTCCCCGACTTGACCCAAAATATTAGGAAAACCTCCAGAGAGCATCTAAAGCTACAGTGAGGACATTTGTGATTGGTAGATGATTATTTCTCTGTTGTATCAATGGCTTCTTGGTAATAAATCCTAAACCGTTGCAAATCCTGGTCATTCCCCCGGTCATTCCCCAGGTCATTTCCTCCCTTCCCCCACATTTCTAAAGAGCATGCATCTGTGGTAGAGCAGAGGAGACCAGTATGTGGGTTTACAGTTGGTAGTGCTGGCGCAGTTGGCAGTGCTGACCCGGGTTCGAGTCCTGGGTTGGGCGAATCAGGAGATTTCTCTATGGGGTTTGGATGTTCTCCCCGTGTTCCAGCGGGTGTTCTAAGGGTTCTCCCCTTTTCTTTCCGCATTCCAAAGACATGCATGTTCGGTTAATTGGTATCTCCAAATTGCCAGTTAGTGTTTAAATGTGTGTGACTGTGTGTGCGCCTAGTATTTGCCTAGTGGGCACGGGCTGCCCGCGACCCTGTGTGGTTTAAGCGAAACAACTTATTTTGCTGTTGCTACTGGCACTTCTTGAGCTTCTGGTACCCGCTGCTACAGTGGTCAGTAGGTGTCTTCCCTAAGAATCAGCTTGCCACGTTCTGACTGACCTGGATACCGGTGACCGTACGATAGGGCAACTTCAGGCTGGTGTTCTGCAAAACCAAGTGGCAGAATCATTTGGAGTTTGCCCTAGCAACATGTCTAAAATAAAGGCCAAGTTCCATATAATGGGAACGTCAGAGGCAGAAGTGGCGTCCCAAGAAGACGACACCCCAAGATGGTTTCCTCACACTGTCAGCGTCTTGTTTCTTCTGACATCAATCATTCAGTCCATCAAACACCAAATGAGACACTGGCAGAATACGCTGTTTGGCATTGGCAGAGTGGATTTGGCATATTTTTCATGGGCGCTACCAACATATTCAGCTCTACTGCTTATCCCACGAATGCATGTTCCTTACAAATGTGGCCCCAACGCTATAAGATTTATTACCAATAAGACACTGATACAGCAAAGAAATGACAAACAACTGCCACCTGAGCTCCGCTGAATAGCTCGTGTTCTATTGGGCGAGTTTGCCGGAGGGCAGAGGTCGTGAGTGACCATTAAGCTTGCGCCACGGGTAGATCTCGAGCAACAGCAATATATTTTGGGGAAGTTAAAGCTACCGAAGAACAGGTTTTATTCTGACTTTGCTGGATATTTTTGTTAGACCCGACATCCCTGGATCTATCTGAGGCAGCACTGGAGGGATGATGGGGGTTGTTTGCGTGGAGGGATGATGGGGGTTGTTTGCGTGGAGGGATGATGGGGGTTGTTTGCGTGGAGGGATGATGTTGGTTGTGAAATATTTTTATCCTTAAAAAAAAAAAGTTTAAGAACCCCTGCTACATTTTTAAGGGGCGGAGCTATGTGGGCATCTTTGAGCAGCCGAGTGGGCGGAGCTAAATAAATATCTGGTTTATAGTTAACGTTTGAAAGGGGAATAGAATCACAGCAATGTCACACTAATGGACACATCACCTCGTGGTGGCAGCAATGCAACAAACATGGACGCCGGATATTCAGCATCAAACCTCAAAGAAAAAGAAAGAAGAAGAACAAACTACTGTAGTTGAGCTGCCCGAGGTTTTTAGCTAGCTTGGGTTCTTGTGTTCCATTGGGAAACACGAGTCGTTGACACGCCCATCGTCTCTGATCACATGACCAGTCTACTGCTGCCACTCTCACATCTTTATCAAGAATTATTCGGTGGCGAGGTGGATAGTTCACGTCAAGAAGATCCCGGGTTCGAGCCCCGGGTGGAGCCACTTGGGAGATTTCTGTGAGGAGTTTGCATGTTCTCACGGGTTTTCTCAGAGTACTCCGGCTTCCTCCGGCATTCCAAAGACATGCACGATTGGTTAACTGGAGGAGCTAAATTGTCCGTTCCTAAGCCTGAAAGGGTGAGGGTTGCGTCAGGAAGGGCATCCTGTGTAAAACGGTTAATTGGTATCTCCAAATTGCCAGTTAGTGTTTCAATGTGTGTGACTGTGTGTGCGCCTAGTATTTGCCAAGTGGGCACGGGCTGCCCGCGACCCTGTGTGGTTTAAGCGAAACAACTTATTTTGCTGTTGCTACTGACACTTCTTGAGCTTCTGGTACCCGCTGCTACAGTGGTCAGTAGGTGTCTTCCCTAAGAATCAGCTTGCCACGTTCTGACTGACCTGGATACCGGTGACCGTACGATAGGGCAACTTCAGGCTGGTGTTCTGCAAAACCAAGTGGCAGAATCATTTGGAGTTTGCCCTAGCAACATGTCTAAAATAAAGGCCAAGTTCCATATAATGGGAACGTCAGAGGCAGAAGTGGCGTCCCAAGAAGACGACACCCCAAGATGGTTTCCTCACACTGTCAGCGTCTTGTTTCTTCTGACATCAATCATTCAGTCCATCAAACACCAAATGAGACACTGGCAGAATACGCTGTTTGGCATTGGCAGAGTGGATTTGGCATATTTTTCATGGGCGCTACCAACATATTCAGCTCTACTGCTTATCCCACGAATGCATGTTCCTTACAAATGTGGCCCCAACGCTATAAGATTTATTACCAATAAGACACTGATACAGCAAAGAAATGACAAACAACTGCCACCTGAGCTCCGCTGAATAGCTCGTGTTCTATTGGGCGAGTTTGCCGGAGGGCAGAGGTCGTGAGTGACCATTAAGCTTGCGCCACGGGTAGATCTCGAGCAACAGCAATATATTTTGGGGAAGTTAAAGCTACCGAAGAACAGGTTTTATTCTGACTTTGCTGGATATTTTTGTTAGACCCGACATCCCTGGATCTATCTGAGGCAGCACTGGAGGGATGATGGGGGTTGTTTGCGTGGAGGGATGATGGGGGTTGTTTGCGTGGAGGGATGATGGGGGTTGTTTGCGTGGAGGGATGATGTTGGTTGTGAAATATTTTTATCCTTAAAAAAAAAAAGTTTAAGAACCCCTGCTACATTTTTAAGGGGCGGAGCTATGTGGGCATCTTTGAGCAGCCGAGTGGGCGGAGCTAAATAAATATCTGGTTTATAGTTAACGTTTGAAAGGGGAATAGAATCACAGCAATGTCACACTAATGGACACATCACCTCGTGGTGGCAGCAATGCAACAAACATGGACGCCGGATATTCAGCATCAAACCTCAAAGAAAAAGAAAGAAGAAGAACAAACTACTGTAGTTGAGCTGCCCGAGGTTTTTAGCTAGCTTGGGTTCTTGTGTTCCATTGGGAAACACGAGTCGTTGACACGCCCATCGTCTCTGATCACATGACCAGTCTACTGCTGCCACTCTCACATCTTTATCAAGAATTATTCGGTGGCGAGGTGGATAGTTCACGTCAAGAAGATCCCGGGTTCGAGCCCCGGGTGGAGCCACTTGGGAGATTTCTGTGAGGAGTTTGCATGTTCTCACGGGTTTTCTCAGAGTACTCCGGCTTCCTCCGGCATTCCAAAGACATGCACGATTGGTTAACTGGAGGAGCTAAATTGTCCGTTCCTAAGCCTGAAAGGGTGAGGGTTGCGTCAGGAAGGGCATCCTGTGTAAAACATGTGACGGATCATAATGCGAGGCGACTCGCTGTGGTGACCCCTGGTGACAGGGAAAAACACCGAAAGATGGAGAAGAAGAAGATTCGATATGATTCTCTGGTGGGACAAAAATGATAAAGACTCCAATTGCCAATCTGGAACATGTTTTATGCCAGATGTCCATCCTGATGCAACTTTCACCCTTTCGAGGGCTTAGGATCGGATATACAATTGTATTCATGTTAAGGGTTCAAACATTTTTTTGGCCATTTTTTTAGGAATACTGGGTGCTCTGTAGCATGATTAGCATATCTGCGTGAAATACTTCGTTCAGTGTTATGGCGTGTAAACTCACGCCGGCTCAACTCCAACCGTCCTCTCAGGGCACTGCGTCTCTAATCAACCTGAATGAAGATATTTAGCAGTTAGTACTCGGGTCAGCTACGCGCATCAGGATCTTCCACGTCAAAACCATTGCTAATATCCGCTAATACAGCTCTGAGAGTCTTGCAGTTCTCTCAAACCCCAGCAGATGTCAGTGTTTACAACATTTTTCAGTGCAGGTTAAAACAGGTCAGATCTTGACTACAGGGAGTCGGTGTGTGGAATAGTGTTAGTGGGGATATTTAAGCTCTGTTTTTATGCCCCACGCTTGAAGAACCTGGATAATTGTTTTACAGCGCTACGTTGAATGCAAGTCTATACACGGAGTGGTGAGAAACAAACAAAACAAAACATAGAATAGCAACAATCCAAACGTTTAAAATATCAGACACAAGTCAAGTCACTGGAGCTGCCTCAGGTATCGTAACAAAAACAGGGACTCCGTGTATGAATGCACATGGGGTCCATACACACAGTTACATCTCATAGCCAAAATGTCCACATGTATTTGTTTAAGTACAAACAAAAAAATGATCTGCTTCAAATCCAAGCTGTTGTTGATAATTGGCTTTCATCTTTTCTGAAGTAGTGAAGTATCACATAGTCGCTCTAAAGGGGTTTCCTCTGCGAGCTTCTGAAAATATTTACAAAAGGACAAAGCACTAGAAGGTCAAACGTCCTGGTCTGTAGTTGGAAAGCTTTAAAGGCGCTCTGCACATGGGTAGAGACAAATCACGGCTTCAAAGACCACTGGTCAGTCTTCTATCTTCAGACTTCTTTCTTATCGTCGTCTACGTTGTTCATGTGATGTCTCATATACAAAAGGCAGTTAGCAGACACTTCCATATCAGTTCAAGATTCCGGCTGGTTCTGTACACACACTGCATGGCATAATGCCAAGTTCTGATTACACCCTCATTCTGTCCCAGAGGGCATTGTTGAACAAAGGTGTGCTAATGGAAACACCGAAGATTTTGAGGGTTGGTTAATAGAGACTGAGAGACTGAAGGTTTCCATGATTCTTCATTAAAATAATAAAAATCTGATGAATTTAAAGAATACGAGTCCAAAATGTCAGGGTTTGGATCAATGGTACTGTTTAAATACTGCAGGTAAGATACAGCAAACTGGCTCTTAGGGAGGGTTTTGTAAGGACACTGACGATTTTTGACTTGTTATGGATAGCATCAGAGTACCCTGAGGATTTTGTGGATAGAAACTAAAGGTTCTTGTTGGAAACCAATATGAAAGACAAAGTGCCCATAATGATCCTCATAGTTCTGAAGATTTGTTCTGGGGCAAAGTAAATGATCTTGAAGAACTAAAGGATTGGATTGGGTGTTTGTGGTTGAAAACCAAGCGAGGACCAGGTATAAATCGAGGGATATGGGGACCTGTTCTGGATGAAAGCCCAGTGAGTGGTTAGAGAGTGGTTCTGAAATAAAATACAAAAGTAGACCTACAACTGTGAGGTCTGAGGAATGATGTGATGTCAATACAGAGAGCTGAGGATTAATTCTTGATAGAAATCCAGAGGTTTGGAAGCTGATTCTTGATGGAAACCGAAGAGAAAAAAACACAAGAACTGGTCATTTATGGAAAGTAAACAAAGCCCAGGGGCGTGTTCTTGATGGAGTGTCCACGATTAAGAGGACTGACTCTAAAAACCAGAGATGTTATTCTGGGCTTGTTTTGGGGCAGTCAGTCTTAGCACTGGTTCTGGTTCTTGAGGGAGTTCCCAGCATTAAGATGTCTCTAAGTAGACACTGCAGGGTTTGATGAATTCCAGAGACCTAATTCTGGGGACCAATGAGTCATAAGATTGGTTCCGGTTCTTAGGGAGTTCCCAAGTTTAAGGTGACTGACACTTATGGACACTGCAGGATTTGATGGATTCAAGAGACTTAATTCTGAGCTTGTTCTGGTGCAAAGATTCAGAACTAGTTTTGGTTCTTGCTGGAGCTCCTATGATTAAGGGCTTACAAATTCTCATATTCATGCCAAGTGGTTGCATGATGCCTCAGTGGCAAATAGATAAATATGTGTAAATATATTAAATATACATGAGGGTAAGGACACTGGTGGTGTTGCCACCCACGACAGGGTTCATCTGAGCTCCGAGACTCCTGGGCTGTGTAGTTGAGCATGGAGTGTGCTGCTTCTAATAGATATCATATCTGCTGGTATTGGCAATGCTAGTAAAAATAGCACACACATCTCAAGTGAGTGTGTAAGTGCAGAAATGGAAAGAAAGAAGTGGTACCAGGGAAAAGCAGGGAAAGGAAATCTCCACCAGTTTATAAGAAATGGCAGCGAGACCTGCATTTATGTTCATGGATTAGCGCGCTAGTCGCCAGTGTTTCCACACGTCAGTAACGGTGAGGCTGATGAGAGTACTGCGAGCTTTGTTGAGACGTGGACGAATATCCCATAGTGCTTTGTGACTGGGTGGTGCCTTGGACGTTGCTTTGGTAACCAAGACGTGAGCTGGAGTGCTGAAAGTGAGAGAGAGAAAGAGAGACAGCGAGAGGGAAATAATTGTCAATCATCTGTCAAGCTGTCAGAAAGATAACAAAATCTTTCTCTCCCTCTCTTTCTCTCTCTCTCTCCCTCTCTCTCTCTCTCCCTTTTTTGTTACTCTCTCCCTCTCTTTCCCCTCACTTACTTACTCACTCGCTTACTCACTTTCTCCCTCTCATTTCGCTCACTCACTCCCTCTCTCTTCCCCCTCAATCAATCTCTCTCTCTCTTTCCCCTATCTCTCTCTCTCTTTCTCTCTCTCCCCACTCACTCACTCTCTCTCTCTCTCTCTCTCGTCACTCACTCTCTCTTTTTCCATCTCGCTCACTCTCTTTCTTTTTCCTCTCACTCACTATCCCTTTCTTCCCCCTCACTCAATCTCTCTCTCTCATTCCCCTCTCTCTCTCTCTCTCACTCTCTTTCCACTATCTCTCTCTCCCCACTCTCTCTCTCTCTCTCTCTCACTCACTTTTTCTCTCTCTCTCTCTCTCGTCACTCACTCTCTCTTTTTCCCCCACACTCACTTTCTTCCTCTTTCCTCTCACTCAATATCTATCTCTTTGCCTCCCTCTCGCTCTCTCTCATTCTCTGTGATGTATTTAGACATGTAGATAAGGTCTAGTGCAGTAGATCACACCGCCCAGCTGTCAAGGGTTATCTGTAAATTCTAAATTAAGTCTAAACCCACACACACACACACACACACACACACACACACACACACACACACACACAATGGTATTGCTAAGACAATAAAGATATTATTTTCTTTCTGCCAAAAAATTCCATTGACATAATTAATAACGTAGCTAATTCACTCTAAATGTCCCCCCGAGTCGCAGAATTCCGGATATCACTGTCCTTGTGGGGACATTTGGTCTTAACAAAGAAATAAACTCGGTTTACAAACAAAAACCTTTGTAAAGTAAGGACCGAGTAAAATCCCCAAGGAACTATGGAGCACCAATAGGTGCAGAAAATTAGAGCATCGTTGATGTGGCACCAGTAAAATAAACAAACAAATAAATAAACAAATAAATAAATAAACAAACAAATAAATTAATAATTAAATAAATAAATAAAGTGACGACCGACCCAAATGCACTCGCTTATCAAACATATCTTCACTCTGAAGGTTGAAAACTTGAACTTGTTTCCAGAAAGATAGAAGTACAAAGATACACACACACACAAACACACAAACACACACACACGCATGCACACTCAGGGCAAAGTCCACAGCATAGCAGCTCCGAGTCGCTGCAGTACTGATCCGTTTCCAACTGGCAGATTATTTACAAATCTATTCCTTCACTACAGAGGTTTCAAATATTCTATTCTATCCTAATATGATTAGGTACACTGACTCAAATCAGTTTAACACTCAGGCACACACACACATACACACACACACACACACACACACATACACACAGACACACACACACATACACACACATACAGTATTCTAATTAAGCTCTTGAATGTGTTCCATCATTTACGTCCAAAAGCTTGGCTTTCCCTTGTGCTCGGCTAGCGCTCGCTAATCCGGTTAGCCCTTTCACAATTCCAGGCTTTTCTGAGAAATTTACCAGATATCAGAGTCAAAATCATACAAAGATAAAGATATAGATTCTTCATCAACCGTAAGCTCTTCATTCATTCATCCATCCATCCATTCATCCATTCAATTATTCATTCATCCATCCATCCATCCATCCATCCATTCATTTATCCATCCATCCATTCATCCATCCATTCATCAATCCATTCATCCATTCATTC
>JAOUQV010317886.1:0-12579 GCA_028565295.1 Aspidoras spilotus
GAGAAGCAAGTCAGGAAACGTTTTCCTCCACCAGCATCACGTAGTGACCTGGCCACTATCCTGCAAGAATAATGGCTCTGACCACTGTGCTAGACTTGTGTGTGTCATTCCCAAGACGAATTGACACTGTATTGGCCGCAAAAGGAGGTTCTACACCATACTAATAAATGATTGTGGTCTAAAACCAGGTGTTTCAGTTTCTTTGTCTAACCCCTGTACAACAGCAGTATAATATAACAATATTTTATATAACAGCAGAGTGGCCATCCTCTGGGGTCAGCCGTGGCTATATGGATAGAGCTGGAGACCAAAAGATCGCCAGACTCTAGGCAAGTCATGGCTGAAGTGTTGTTGAGCAAGACACCCAACCACCAACTGCTTCCTGTGCGCCTCAATAGGGCAGCACACTGCTCTGGGTGCTTACATCTGGATGGGTTAATTGCAGATAACAATTTCCTCCGGGGATCAATAAAGTAATCAAAATAAACGAATAAAATATATATCTGTATGTATCCATATAAATGGCCCACACTGTATAACTGCAGATAGAGCTGCAGTTTTCTACTGACTTTTCCATTGGTTAACAAAGTAATCTAATAAGAAATACATTTAGAGAACAATAATAAAAATAATAATGGTAAAAATTTACAAATAAACTTTGGATAGCATTCTGCATTTGTTTTCCACCATAGCAACAGATCCTTCCTAAAAAGGGATGCTCTTTTAAATACAACAATATTTGCAGCCAATTTCCTTTAAAAGGGGCTTGGATTCAGGCTGCATGACACTACAGTATTTCCCAAGAAAGTGGCATGTTCATATTCATTCTTCATCATCTTTATAAAGTATAATCTTTAAAGGAGTGTGTACATTGTACTAAAAGGGGAAATCAGCCTCTGAAAGTCCTCATACCAACCATGGACAGTGGACACGTCTGTGACCATCATGTTCAAAAGGCTGTCTGTGAACTTAGCTGATTGGCAGTTGAACACAGTGGAACGAACCCTGCCCATTCAAAACTGGAGAGAATATAATAACAATATTTACATTTAATAGATAGAAAAATCGCCAGTTCGATCCCCGCTTGGCAAGCTATTTAAGTGCCATTGAGCAAGGCACCCAACCCCCAACTGCTCACTGTGCACCTCAACGAGGTCAGCACACTGCTCTGGCTGTTCCCCCCTGGATGGGTTAAATGCAGAGAAAGAACAAACCTACAGGGATCAATAAAAGCAATCAAAATAAAAAAATCGAAAAGTATGATTGTGTGCACGTGAGAGTTGGAGAGAGAAACAAATAAATTGAACTATAATCTCCCATGATAACACAAAAGCAGCTAAACGTTACCATTACCTTACCCTGCAGCGGTGATGATGTGCTGTTGTGGTAAACTAATTCAGATTTAAAGTATACACACTGTACGGAGTTCTCTTGTTTTCACTTTTAAATGATCCAAAATGTTCAAATGTTGTGTAGTTTTTTACAAATCGCCTGTGCTATCATATCAGCCCCCCCTTCGGTGTTGGAGCTAGATTTTTATCCATAAGGGTGGCTAGAGTGTGGCAAAAGCTATTTTACGGTGTCCTACAACAATAAAATATTCAAAAAACCAAATCAATTAAAATAAAATTCTGTAAATGTTATGATGTTTGTTTATGAATTACTAGCAGTCACCAGGTATTTCTGATTATAAAATGCAACAGGACCCTTTACATGTGCAGTGCCATGACATGCCAGTCATCTGAGATGCCCCCATTACTTTCTCACCCTGTGAGATTGTTAAATGTCCTAGCATACATATTGTCTGGCCGAAAGACAAGAGATGTATACAGTATAACTGTATGGACTATATGAATTTTGGATGAAGCATAATCGATTGCATGGAACCCGAAACTTGGACCCATTTTTTTCATCGTGTCGCAAATTCCTACACAAACAGGTCTTTAAGGGAATCCAATGTACACTAATGCAGAATAATATTCGGGGCCTCTTTCAAATGAATCTCCCTGTTCAATGTATTCAGTTGGGCTCATATCCCATTGAGTTTTTGGAAATTGCTGGGGGCCAATTAAAAATGAACCAATGGCCACAGTTGGCCCCTGGGGTGTTTTTCTGGAGACCCCTGCTCTAGGACATATAGGATGTGAGGCTCCTCATCCTAAGATTAAATGCAAACCACTCTCTATATTCTCCTTTCAAACTGAACAGACTTTATCCCATAAAACATAAACCAAAAAAGAAAATGTTGCCTATGCAATTGTTACATGGGTCTCCATGCTAAAAATATCACACCTACGTATATGAATTACCACAATAACAGATTATCTCTACATGCCTCGGTTTACCATCTCAAAGCTTAGCCAAGCCTGACCACAAACTCTTCTGAAAGGAAGGCAGTCTGTATAATGACTGATACCATGTTTGTATTCCAGCGCTGATAAACACTTGACACAGTCCGAGATTTACACCAAGTACTCATTTGCCTTCTATGACGCCACTCAGGCTTTTGATAACGTGGGAGCTGTGCAAGTCGGCGATAAGAGAAACACACATGGCAGTTTACATCATAGCACAGCTTAGGAATGGAAGCTTATGTGAAATTCTATTCTTTTTTTTTTTTTTTCAACAAATGAGGCATATACTGGAAAGGATTATGGGAAAACCGCAGGCGGAGGGTTAAGCTTTCATTTTTAGCGGCTTTGCTGAAACAAGAGATATTTTGGTGATTTATAGGTGGCTTCAGTTTGCATAGTGGTCATAGTGGCTAGAATGTCTGGGAAAAAATTACGTGTCCCTTTTAGAAGTGTGGGATAATAATGGAAAAATATTAAGGGGATAAAATAAACAGACACTTTATGTGCAGTATATGTTTAGTGCTGCGTATCAAAAAGTATCTTTTATTTAGATTTATATCTGAATTGATTTGAAAACATGAATCTGGACCAAACTGACTTGTTTAAATAGATCAATTCTTGGAATAAGGCGGCATGTTGGAGCAGTAGTTAAGGCTGTCGCCACACAGCAAGAAGGACCCGGGTTCGATCCCCGGGTGGGACAACTCTGGAAATTTCTGTGTGGACTTTTTTCACTGCGTTCGCACGGCCAAACTCCGGGTTCTCCGGTTTCCTCCCGCATTTCAAAGACGTGCCTGCTAGGTCAAGTGGTGTCACTAAAGTGGCTCTTAGTGTGTCTGTGTGTGCCTTACGATGAAAGGGCATACTGTCTCAGGTTGTTCCCGCCCTTGCTAGTGACCCTGCATGGATTAAGCAGAAGAATATGTAGTAGTAGCAGTAGCAGTAGTGTTCTTTTTTTAACCTGGAAAAAAACTCATTGAGATTAAAAACCTCTTTTCCAATGGTGCCCTGCACAAGACAGCAGCATAAAACATACAACCGATCAAAATACAACACCAGATACACAATACACACGACAGACAGATGTCGCTACAGTATATAAACAGTATGGCAGAAACCGAGTTATCTATTTTCTCTGTCCTTTAAAATTCATTTAAATTATGTAAGGTAACAAGTAACAAGAATAAATAAATAAATGAATGAATCAGACAGGAAGTTTCAGCAAATCTGCACTTGTGGACTGTTTCCATACTCTGATATCCCAAGTATAGCAAGAGTGGATGAACCATTAACAGACATCTAGCAAATGGTCACATAGCAACCCCACACGCATAGTTAACCAGAAATGAGAGTGTTAAACTAGCTAGTCAAACTGGCAGAGCTGCTGTAGTGGGTATGTGTCCACATGCTTAACGTTTGCCACCTTGTGAAGTCTGTTCCCGATGTCTATATTCTGTATTTAATAAAAAGCTAAACCAAACGATTATTATTATCCAGGTGTTCCTAATTGACATGAGTGTATACACTAAAGCCTGAGAAGTATCGTGTTGAATCAGCACGAACAGACTGAAAGCTGATTCAGTCTCATGGGGATCTTTGACCTCTACGTTTGCTCAGGTTTCAGGTCAAAGGAAAACTGCACACCACTGATTGTTTTCAAATCTCACACCCGGTAGCAACCCCTTGCTGTGTGACCTACAGTAAATGCAATCTGATGACTCCTTGTATGATGAAATGCCAAAGCATCCAGCTGCTCACAAGATGATTGCACAACCATACAAGACTCCTATTTAGCACAACTCCTATCTATGGATGTTCCTTTACATGAACCAGCTGTAGAGGCACCTCAGGGAGGATTTATAAACCCCAAATCTGGCACACGTATCAGCCTTAATCTTAAACAAAACAACCCTTTTCACAGTATTATGGGCTACATCACTGGATAAATCACAAGGACATGTGTAAAACTGAACAAATACAGCAAATCCTCCATCAAGTGTAACTTTTTGCACCAAAATAAGCAGCCAGAAGTAATGTAGTGCCCTCCGGAACTGTACTAGAAGTATGAAAGTCTTTCTTGCAAAAGACATTTTGTGGTATGAAGAGAGATGCCCAACACATTTCTCCAATCCATAGGCAGTTATAGCTCAATTGTTAAGACATTGGACTACTGATCAGAAGATCATGAGTTCAAATCCCTATTAGGAGCATTAACCCTCATCTGCTCAGTTAGTGGGGCAGTCGTAGGCCTGTGGTTAAGAAACCAGCCTTGTGACTGGATGGTTTGAATCCCAGTACTGTCACAAATGACGTACCCTTGAGCAAGGCCCCTAACCTCCAGTTGCTCGCCATGCGCTATGCCGGCTGCTCACCGCTTTGGTCACGTGTGTTCACTTCATTGTTGTGTGTATATGTGTGTGTTTTACTGCATGGAATGGTTTAAATGCAGAGTGTAAGCATAGTGGCAAATGGATCACATTTACTTTCACTTTCAGTTGTGTGAAGACATGGTTGCAAGTAGTAAGTAAGTAACAATATTGTAAGAATGCCATGATTGTAAACATAAATTCATCCACAAGTGTTTGACACAGCATATCGATTATATTTACATACTGTTTGAATATCATAACCACCAAGACATCCTGTAGGAGACCACTTCCATGGTATCATAATGTGTTTTGCTAAACATTTGATAATACCGCTTGCTATCATTGATGGAACAGAGAATTCATGCCGCAAGACAACAACCCTAAGTCATTCTAACAAAGAAAGTTTAAAGAGTGTGAACCAGCTTCCCGTGACTTAGCGGGTAAAAAAAAATTCATAAATGAATGAGTTTTGTACAAAGGAATGGGCTAAAATTCCAGCAAGCTAACCAATAATGTTTAGCTTGCAGTTAGTGCCGCATAAGGGCATCACACCAGATACTGAATGCAAATGTTTGCATACTTTTCTATCAGAGATTTGTAATATATCATTCATTCATTCATTATCATCTGCATAATCCATATGGGATCACAGGGCACCCAGTGCCCAGCCAGCAACTCTGCACAAGGGCAGGAACAAATCTAGACAGGGAATCAATCTATTGTAGGACACACACACACCCACATTCTTTAACACACTAAGGGCTACTTTAGGGACACCAATTAACTTAGAATGCATGTCTTTGGAATGTGGCAGAAAACCAGAGTACCCGGAGTAAACCCGGGGAGAACATGCAAACTCACAGAAATTTCCCAGAGTCGTCCCACCCAGGGATCTTTCCTGTTGTGAGGCGACAGCACTACCCACTGCACCACCCTGCCGCTAAATATATGATCATTTTCTTGTCAAGACTTTTTTCTAATTTGTTTGATTTGTTTATACTTGTCCGCTTTAAATGTGACATTCTTTTAGGTTAATTTTATGTAGAAATATAAAAAAATTTAAAGGGTTCACAAACTTTCAAGCACCAGTGTTTGGCCAGGAAGTCGAGGAAATTCTCCAGTCTCATTCTATGATGGATTCAAGAAGCTGAGCATGCATTCTCCTTTTGCCATTGTTGACATTGTTGGTGTCTCTCTCTCCCCCCTCTCTCTCTCTCTCTCTCTCTATCTGTGTGTGCAGCAACCTGATAACATTTTACATAATCCTAATAGAAATTATTAAAATAACTACATTGTTAAGTCTTCTGGCAGCTCATGGGGAAGTGAGTAGTACTTTCGCCTCACAGAAAGACGTACATGGGTTTGATCCCTAGAAAATTTGCATATTAGTGTGTGTGTCTAAAGTGGACAGCAGCTTGTGTGAATATGTGTGTGACTGTTTATGTGTGTGAGCACTACGATTTTCCTGCTACAGCGCTTGAAAATCTGAACTATAATATGTGCAGTAGGTGTAATATCACATTGTTTTAAAATAAATGGGTCTAAAAATCAGTAGAAAAGAACACATTGTGATATGATCACTGTGGGCACAAAATTATTCACTAAAATTAAGTATTTAGTGACTTAACACATTGGCAAACAAACTGAGAAAATGTTTAATTTCACAGGATTTGCACCCGTCTGTAATGGTCTGGGCACTTGATACTTTGTCTCTTTGGGATATAAATTAAAGCTGTGGCACGTGCCAACATGCACAGGTCCATCATAAAACAATTCTATGCTGTTTAGTGGAAAAGAGCAGTGGTTCTGTTTAAATATGTAGCAAACCATAAAAAAAACCATAAAAACACTTACAGTATTTACACTTAACTGATTGCATCAAATAAAATGTGTCAGTTCTGAGTATCCATGCTGAGTGTAGAAGAACTGAGCAAAATAAACAACCATCAGTGCAAATAAATCATATAGGCCCACACTTTTGCCAAATAATACAATGATCACTAAATTAGGAAGACCTGGCTAATAAAAAGTTGGTCCAGCTTTTTGATTAAGGTAGAGAACTTCCTCTATAAGCAAGTCGACCCATGCTCTGTGCATAACTCCACTTGCCACTCGCAAGGTGTTTGTAATCCAATGATCATTCAGTATATGCATGCAGAAGAAGACCTAATTGTACTGCTTGGACTGTTATCATTCATTCCGCACTCCCTGATTAATACTTGCAGATTGTTGAATGATCTTGTGTTATTGTAACTGAAACACTACTCCTATCAGAGGAATGGGAAAAGTCATCTGTAGCTGCCACAGTCCTATGGTACATGCTACAATACTGAACACATGACACTTTCTGTAAGAAGATTCTTCTTCTCGTCTCAGCCTTCTCTTGGTACACCAGTTTCCTACATCCATGCAAATACGTGCCCATATAAACTCTCTATGCTAAACCCCCCCAAGTCTGAATGTGTATTTCTGCTAGTATTGCATGATGACCAGAATCTTATCAGATTGCCTCTGGATTGTTCCGGGGATTAAATTCCATTCTATTTAGAATAAACCGGTTACTGAAACGGAACTAACACTAACACTACTGAGTAACACTTGTTCAGTGTGATGCTGAGTTGATACCAACATTTTAAACCAGTAAAATTCTGAGAGAAAAGGATGAGAAAACTTTTCTGAACACATTGGTCACTAACATAACATAAGGCTAAATCTTAAAAGATTCCCAAATCAGAAACGTCAGGTCAGGGAATTTGATTCATAGGAGACAACACCAAGTCATTCAAGTGTCAATGTCAAAGGTGGGATTTAACACACACAAGCAACTGCTTGAGGCCACAAGACAGTAGGGGGACAATCTGTTAACATTGACTCATTTCCAAGCCCATCAGCAAATCAAATAACAATAAATAGTTTAATTATTAAAAAAAACAATAGTTTAATTATTATCCTATATGGACCGCCGGCAAACGCCGTGTATGGGGCATAGGAGTGGCAAAGTTGCACAGTGATAGTACTGTCGCCTCAAGGCAAGAAGGACCCGGGTTCGATCGCAGGGTAAGGCAACCTGGGAAATTTCTGGTTACTGTTTGCATGTTCTCACTCTGTTTGTGTGCATTTCCTCTGGGTATGCCAGTTTTGCCCACAATGCAAAACCCTGCATGCTAGGTGAATTGGAGACTCTACATTATCCTGTCCTAAGCCTGAATGTCGGGGGGAAATCAGCTTTATGCATTTTGTAATAATTGAATAGCTGGAAATGCCAGAGGACTGAACCGACTCCGAAGGAGCCGACTCCGAATTAACTGCTGAAGCCAAATCCAGGTGTCCACGATGTACACGTAAAATACATTTAAATTGATATGAACACTGTGGGCAACTTACCTCTTCAACAGTCAGTGGCATGCATATTCTGTACTCCTTCATCAACATGTTTCCAGTGTGTCAGAGTAAACTAGCGTGCAGAAAAGAAAATGTCAATATAACACTTCCAGAAAGGACGAGAAGAGCGGGAGTTTGGGACGCGTTTCCTTCCCGCTTTGTAAAGAAAACAACGGGAAAAAATAGTTACAAAGTAAATATGAAATGTTTCTAAACGGGATACAGTCTCCGTGTCACTGGCTGATGGTGAAGCCGAGGAAGGCGGTCGCTAGTTTTACTCATCTGTCACAACAATGCTAGAAGACATGGAGCTTTTCCTTCTCGGGAACGCGCAAACATTTTCTGTGCGTGTATCAAAATTAAAAAAAAAGGTTTTTTTATCCGGTTCGTTTACGGGTTCGGGGTTTTATGTCGCCACACAAAGCTCCGTGTATGTTCCTTGTCAGGCTGCGGGAGAAGTTGTGGTTAGCAGGAGGAGCTCTGAGCGTCCCTGTTCCTCAGCGACGACGAGATACTTTACTGCATTTTTTTGCCAGAGCGCGCGCTGTGTGCTGACCACGCGGGCTGCAGGAAACACCTCCCCGCGCACACACACGCACACACACCTCGCTCCTCAGCCTTTCCGCGCCCCTCCGGCAGTAAACGTACCAATAGCTTCGGTGCGCGCGTGCGGAAAACGCTGAGGCGATTTATTTAATATAATGATGTCCAACTTGTGGAATAATAATTATGTACAGTTTGAACACTGAAAGATCATTGAATAAGGAACAGCTGGCAGGTGGAATATATTATCACTGAATTCGGCTGGCATTTAATGTGTTCACCTATCCACTGCACAGCAGAGGAAAACACTTACCAGCTCTGGAAAACGACTTGAACACATAGTTGGAACCCGGATGTTATTGCCAATAGTGGTACTTCTAAGCTATTCCTGTACCACGGTATCACAGGGTCAACCAAGAGTCAAGTTTGGGGGCAGTCGTAGGCTTGTGGTTAAGGAACCAGCCTTGCGACCGGAAGGTCCCAGGTTCGATTCCAAGTAGTGACATGTCATGGCTGAAGTGCCCTTGGGCAAGGCACCTAACCCCCAGTTGCTCCCCCGGCGCTGTGATGGCTGCTCAATGCTCCGGGCACGTGTGCTCACTTCACCTGTGTGTGTGTGTGATTCACTGCACGGATGGGTTAAATGCAGAGGACCAATTACGCTGTGTGCAAACATAGTGGCACAATGTATCACTTTTACTTTTTACTTTTTACTCTGAATCAAAAACCATAAAAAATCCAGATAAAACAGTGCCATCTGCTGAGTGACGATAGTAAACACAACTCCATTGCTCAACAACCACAATCTGTATGTTATCATTCTTTATGAATAAAGTAGGATGAAACCTGTAGAAGCCAGAAGAAACCCACAGATACACAAAAACATGGAACACATGGAAACAGATACTGAGGCTGGAAGGCAGCAGTTACTGTGCTGCCTTTAAAACATTTAGCAGTCTTTAACTAGTCATAGCATGCAGTGAAATGCTTTATTGAAGAGACAGCTGCTGTATGGTACCCATGAAGTAAGGAGGGGTATAGGGCCTTCTTACAGACCCCATTGGAAGCAGCAGCTTGTGTGGCTTGAAATGCCAACCTTCTGCTCACTAACCAGAGCCTTTGGCCACTGACCCACCAGTGCCCCACTGTGGCCCTGTCCAAAAATCTGTGGATATGGGCAGATTATTAAACCCTCACAAACCATCACAGACCTGCGCTTCCATCCATTCTCCTGCCTAATGTCCGCTCACTGGAAACCAAAATGGCTTATTTAAGACTGGATTTAACCGCTCAGCGCAAGGTGAGAGACTGTTGTGCTTTCGTTTTCACTGAAACATGGCTAAAGTCAGATATCCCTGATAGAGCAATTAGCACCGATGGGCTAACAGTGTTCACCTTCCTGAGCCAAGCCATTGTTCCCAAGTGTTTCAAGTCCACCATTATTGTGCCACTGATAAAAAAAACGCCTGTATCATGACTACTGTCCAATTGCACTCACCCCCATCATGATGAAGCGCTTTAAAAGGCTGGTCAAATATCACATTACAGAAAATCTCCCTGCTACATTCGACCCACTTCAGTTTGCATATCGCCCAAACCGATCAACAGATGATGCCATATCTGAAGCTCTTCACCTGAGCCTGACTCATCTGGAACAAAAAAACTCATGTGCGGATGCTCTTTATTGACTTCAGTTTCGCATTTAACGCAGTTATCTCCAACAGCTGGTAAAACTCGCAAAAATAGGCTTTATTTCCGATAGAGTGGGAAAGAACACCTCTCAAACTAGCATCATGAACACCAGGCTTCCTCAGGGCTGTGCGTTAAGCCCCCTGTTGTTTACACTGATGACTTATGACTGTCGTGCAAAGTATAGTTCCAACGTATAGACGCACAACAGTGGTGGGCCACATTACCAACAATGATAAGAGGGCCTACAGAGATGAAGTGAACCAACTGCTGGACTGGTGTATAAACAACAAATTGTCAACAAAACAAAAGACATCATAGTTGACTGCAGAAGAAAACACACGGTTCAAAAACACGCCACTCACAATCCTCAGAAGCACCGTAAAATCTGTCAAAAGCACCAAGTATCTAGGGGGTTCATATCACAAACAACCTCAGTTGGACAGAACACATTACCTCTCACATCAAGAGGGCACAGCAGCGCCTCCACTTCCTGAGAAGGCTGCAGAGGGCAAATCTCTCCCCTACTGTTCTTACCACCGTTTCCAGGGGCACCATAGAGAGCTTCCTGACTAGCAGCCTCTCTGACTGGTATGGTAACAGCATAGCTGCGGACCAAAAGTCTCTCCAGAGAGTGGTGAGAACAGCAGAGAAAATCATCAGGACCCACTTCCATCCGTACACCAGCTGTACCAGTCACGCTGTCTGAGCAGAGCCAGAAGGATAGTCAAGGACCCTACCCACCCTGTACGTAGACTATTCAGGCTTCTGCCCACTGGGAAGCGTTACCACAGCATCCATTGTACGACTGCCAGACTCTGTAAGAGCTTCATCTCCCAGGCCATCAGAATTATAAACTGTTACAGCTCACACAACCCACGCTGAACAATTAAACTCATCATCTGAACACACACACACACACACACAGAGCTGATTGAGCAACTCTTTGAAAAGCACCAGGATCAAGTCAAATTACAACACTAACCACAACCTGGACCGTTTAATATTTACACACCTTCCATGAAGGAATGTTTACATTATTGTGCACTTTATCTTGCAATAACTCCATGTATACTACAATAACACTAGTGTGCAATATGTGATGTGTAATATATTCATATTTATTATACGGCTAATGTTCTGTTTATATATCTGATGCTACTGTTATATAATGTCATAGTTAGAGTGTCTATTCTGTGTAGTTGTCCATAGTCTATTGTATGTTCAGTTAATTGTCTTTGTATTGTCTTTGTGTATTTTGCCTAGCACATTGGCGTTTAGCTGTGCACTGTTGTGTGTTGTCTGCATGACAATAAAGTTCAGTGGGCTTTGATTTACACAGGGTCACATAATGGCAAATTGGGAAGTGGATCTGGGTTCAATCTCTGGGAAATTTCTGTGCGGATTCTCCTCGTGGGGTTTCTCAGGGTCATCTGGCTTTCTCCCGCATTCCAAAGACGAGCATTTTAGGTTAATTGGTATCTTTAAAGTAGCCCTTTACACCTACAAACAATTTAATACCTGTAATCTGTTTTAAGTTCGACATACCCATAGCCAGGGGATTTGGGTATGTCATATTATGTCTCCAGAGCCTTCTATCTCGTGTTGACTGTTGCAGTCCAGCCCTTGATTTTCCAGTCCACTTAATGATGTTATCTATCCAAATTATTCTTGGTCTTTTTCTTCTTATTTTGACTCCCTCCAAGTCCAACAAAATGTCCTTCAATGCTGTCATATTGGTGTCTCATCACATGAGATATGGTTGATATGGTTCAGTAACTCATTTTCTGTTCCTGCTCTTGTGGTCACCATCTTCATCCATGAGAGCTTCCACAACATCCAGATGTACTTGTTCTCAAAAGCCTGAATACATTTACCTTTTTTTATTCAGTGTCCAGGCTTCACACCCATACAGGGGGTCAGCCGTGACTAAATTGGTAGGGTAGAGGGCTTGGGACCATGTCATCGCCAGTTTGATCCCCACTTGTTAAGTTGTGCAGAAAAGTAAGTAACTCACAGTGAGTCAAAACAACTCTCTTTAATAAATAGGCAACTGATATAAACATACAATGATCTCTACATCAGGTCACACTATGTAGCTGCTATCATCTCTCTAGCTCTTCTTCTTGCAACCTAAATAACAGTACCATGTAAATAACAGCTAACGGCTAAATTGGACAAGCCTGGTGGCCAATCTTCATTAATTGCACATTGCACCAGTAAGAGCAGAGTGTGAAAGTTCA
>JAOUQV010317999.1:0-12570 GCA_028565295.1 Aspidoras spilotus
AGAGCAGAGTGTGAAGGTTCAATTAGCAGGGTAAGAGCACAGTTTTGCTCTAAATATTGCAATGCACACAACATTATTGGTGACATACCAGAGTTCAAAAGAGGCAAGATTGTTGGTGCACGTCATGCTGGCGCATCTGTGACCAAGAGAGCAAGTCTTTGTGATGTATCAAGAGCCACTTTGGGGTGTTTTGGAGGAGCAGATAAGGAAACGTTTTCCTCTACCAGCATCACGTAGTGACCTGGCCACTATCCTGCAAGAAGAATGGCTTAATTTCCTCTGACCACTGTGCAAGACTTGTATGTGTTATTGCCAAGACGAATTGATGCTGTATTGGTTGCAAAAGGAGGCCCTACACCTTACTAATAAATTATTATAGTCTAAAAGCAGGTGTTTCAGTTTCATTGTCTAACCCCTGTACAAATAAGATATTGCAGGTAGTGTGTGGAGGCTTTGCAGTGAAACTTGCAGAATTAAAGAACCCTTAAAACAGGATCAGTGAGCAGAGAACATCTGGAATTTCGTTGGGTTTACTGTTCCTTCATAGTAAGTATAATGGAAAAATCAAGTAAAGAAGAAGAAGTGATAATTGCAGCCTCTATGAGACTCAAAGGGTTAAATTCTTAAAAAACACAGAGAACTTGATGAGGTAAAACTGCAATGGTGATCATGAAATGCTGATAACACACACGCTGCCTATCCATAGTGTCTCAATAATCTCCTGTAAGCGTAAGATTCCACTGCAGTTAGAGTCATGTTTAATTAGGCAGTTTACTTGCATTCTGGACATACCCTCTTAATCAGTTATAGAGTCTGAAATACAGCTGTCTCATCTGTCCATATGTTTGGATTTATTTAAGGTGGCAAATGTAAACTGCAGATTCTCTCAGACACACAGATGGCGAGTAAATCGAGGACATGAAAGCCACCTTAACAATGATTTACAGAGTTCCTTCACAGTGCTGAGCTGAACTAGAGTCAGTGTGGATTTGAAGGAAAGCTTTGTGCAAATTGTTCTAAAATGGATTTTGTGAATAAAATATGAGTATAAATATTCATTAGCTGATGGCTTGTCATGGGATTTATTGCTGCTAAATTCATAATCACTCTGTTCAGAAGACCCAGGGTTATGGGTATGTAATTTATTATTATTTTTACTACAGGAACTCGGCGCAATGACTATCCAGCATACTGCAGTTTTCAGTAAATTAATTTTAAGTTTAAGTTGTGGATGGTAATTGCACTACGAATATATTATTCACCAGATTAGTGAGGCTAATGCTGAGAATCTTTGTCTGACTTCCCAGACGGTTTAAGACATGACTACTTACTCTGGGGTGGATTTAATATGTCAACTTAAAAAAGCTGGAAATCCCAAAAGTCATTTCCAGGCAGCTGAACTTGTTTAGACTGGGTGCGTTAAACTTAAAATTAAGATGTAATCAAGCAGTATTTATTAACTTAATTATATTAACTTAATAATAATATAATAATAATAATTAATACTTTATTGATCTTCATAGTGAAATTCTTTCTCTGCATTTAACCCATTCAGGTAACCAGAGATTTTGGTTCCCAGCCCCTTTGCCTTATCTAATAAGCCATGACTGACCCCTTAATATGAAAAAGTGTTTCATGCTAAAGCGGGATACACTGTAGCTGAATATTTTGGCTGTTTTGATGCTGAGTTTGTTTAAGCTGGTTGTGATAAACATGGGGCAGCACAGTGGTGCAACAGGTAGCAGCCCTATGCTTATCACAACATAGGGCATGTTTGTGTTCGTGCGGGTTTTCTCCAGGTACTCCAGTTTTCTTCTGCATTTCAAAGACATGCATGATATGTTTATTGGTGTCTCTAAATTTCTCATTAGTGTGTGAATGTGTGTGATCGTGTGTGTGTGTGTGCACCCTAAGATGGATTAGTGCCCTGTCTAGGGTTGTTCCTGCCCTCACACTCAAATTTTCCGTTGGGCACCAGTTTCCCTTTGACCCTACAATTAGAAAATAAATAAATGAATGATAAACATAGACACGCTGAAGAATTAAAGAAAAAATGCTTAAGCTGGATGTGTAAATTGAGGAGAAGGCAAGCTTGAGTGTTTTAAGGATAAAGCTGAATGTGTTGAAACTGTGTGTGCAGACGCTGGATATAGTGAGCGAGAATGCTGCAAGCTTGAACGCTTGAAGATGAAATTTCCAAAGCTGGATTTGTTATAGCTGGATGCGTTGAAGCTTAATGAATTGATATGGTGAAGGTAGATATGATAAAAGTGTATTTGTTGAGCGAGGATGTTAACCATGTTTAAACAGCTGAAATTTGATGTGGTGAAACTTATTAGATGTATTAAAGCTATTCTGATTTTGCTGTAACTGGATGTGTTAAAAACAGATGTGCAAAAACGGATATGATAAAGCTGGAAGTGTTTGAATTATATTCTGATACTGAAACACACCCGATTGGTAGGGGTGTAAAAAATAAACGATCCGAATCGGAAAATTTGGTTTTGACTTAAACGATGCGCATACATCGGTACACGGACCCCGACATTTGTAGCATGATCGAGCCGATGGGCAGATAAAAAAAATGTCAATGGCTTTGGTGTTGCTAATGTGCTGCTATGGCTTCTCTATATCTGCATCTCTCACACTGTCTCGCGTTTGCTCTCCACTGTCTAATTAACTCTTCCGATGCTGTCTAAAAGATAAAAACGTCCGACACCATCCACAAGGCTCCACAAGGCTGTACCGGTGCTGTTTGTAAAAAAATGCAAACAGTTGCATTCAAGTAACACTGGTAGTACACCAACCCTCAACACTAACCTGGTAAGACGACATAGGGAAAATGTCCCTAATGATGATAGCACCGCTAGCACAAAGACACTGCAGGACCAAAAACACTGATATGCAGAACTTCTTTTTTATAATCAATATTTCTGTACATCACTCACATTTATACTCAGCCCAGAATTTTAGCTTCTGTGGGAATAAAAAAGTGGTTACATGGTGGTGATTTTAATGAATTCTAACTGTATTTAGTGTATGTGCACTTCTTGATGCTCACTTGCAAGCTAACAAGATTTATACAGCAGCATGAGGAGAATCGATCATTTCTGCATACACACACTTGCTCACTCACACACTCTCAATTTCTCTCTCTCTCTCTCTCTCTGCTATTAAGGTATGTAATGGTTTTACACATCCTGGACTTCAAGATTACACAAGAATACACACATTTTGAATCTCACCTGCGAAAACGATCTCCACAATTCGTCCCTTGCTGCGTTCCTGTACTGGTGCTTCACTAGATAATCCTGTAAAACACAGTTTTTTCAACCTTTAGGAAAAAGAACATGGCACAATGAGACAATTCCCATTTCTTTATTTGGATTAAGAATGGCATGCGTAAGTCCAGATTTTGAGGTTTCATTGTCTGAAGCTTGAAAATGGACAGTAATAAGAAAATAAGAAGTTCAAGCTAATGTTTAGAAAAGTCCGATGTTCAGAATGTGGTGTAGGATGAGTGACAAGTGGATGCAGATGTTTGCCATAAAAGGGTGAAAGACATTAGTTTTTGAGCAGACAATTCTAATAAACAACAATCTTTTTCTTCTTTTTCTTTCGGCCTCTCTCTTTACCAGGAGTCGCCACAGCGAGTCAGTCTTTTCCACCTCACTCTGTCCTCTGCATCTTCTGCTTTCACATCAACTACTTGCATGTCTACATTGACCACATCCATATATCTCCTCTTTGGCTTTCCTTTCTGCCTCCTACCTGGAAACTCCATCTTTAACATAATCCTACCAATATATCCACTGTCCCTCCTATGCACATGTCTAAACCATTTTAATCAGCCCTCTCTAACTTTGTCTCCCAATTTTCCAACCTGTGCTGTCCCTCTGATGTTCTCATTCCTAATCCTGTCTATTCTGGTCACTCCTAACGAGAACCTTAACTGTTTAAGCTCTGCAACCTCTAGCTCTGCTTCCTGTCTCTTAGTCAATGCCACTGTCTCCAAACCATACAACAAGGCTGGTCTCACTACATTCTTATAAACCTTTCCTTTCAATATTAATGCAACCCTTTTGTCACACATCACTCCTGACACTTTTCTCTATCCACTCCATCCTGCCTATACTATCTTCTTCACCTCTTTTCCACACTCCCATTTCCTTGAATATTTGATACTAAGTATCTGAAATCCTGCACATTTTTGACCGCTTCTTCTTGTAGTCTGACTGTTCTACCTTCCTCCCTCTCATTCACACACATGTATTCTGTCTTATTACAGTTGACTCTTGTTTCCCTCCTTTCTACTGCATACCTCCACGTCTTCAAGTTTTCCTATAGCTGTTCCCTGCTCCCACTGCAGATCACAATGTCATTTGCAAACATTAAAGTCCATGGTGATTCCTCTCCAACCTCATGTGTTAATCTGTCCATCACCAGAGCAAACAAGAGGGGGCTCAGAGCCGATCCTTGATGCCCTTCCAACCTTTACCTTGAAGCTATCTTTCACTCCTACAGCACATCTCACTACTGTCATGCTGTTCTCATACATGTCCTGCAGCAATCTAACATACTTTTCATCCCCTCCGGACTTCCTCATACAACACCACAGTTCCTCACTTATCATACTATAATAAGCTTTCTCTAAATCCACAAAGAGTGTAGCTCTTTTTTACCTTCTCTATACTTCTCCATCAGCATTCTTAAAGCAAAAATTGCATCTGTGGTGCACTTTCTTTACCATACTTCTGCTCACAAACAGTCACTGAATTTCTAAGACTACCTTCAACAACTCTCGACCCAATTCTTCATTGTGTGATTCATAAATATTATGCCCATGTAACTGCTACAAATCTGCACATCACCCTTTTCCTTATATGAAAGTGAAAGATTTTGCCACTATGTTTTGCACACAGCGGAATTGGTCTTCTGCAGTGGGCAGCAAGCACAGTGCCCGGTGAGCAACTGGGGGTTAGGTGCCTTGCCAAAGGGCACTTCAGTTATGACTTGTCGGTACTTGGAATCGAAGGGACCTTCCGGTCGCAAGGCTGGTTCCTTAACCACAAGCCTATGACTGCCTCAGTACAATCGGTACAATATATCTGTACAAGTACACTTTCCCTCTATTCCTCAGGCATCATTTCACTTTCAAATTTCTCATTGAATAATGTAGTCAAAACATCACTTCCATTTCTCTTATACATTTCTATACCTCCATGCATCTTTTTTTACTCTGGCTTACTCTCTTCAGTCCTCTTCCTGTCACATTTTGTCTCCGCTAACCTCTTCCACTGAATAACCTCCTGCATTTCCTCATTTCACCACAAGGTTTCCTTTCTGTTTTCACCTGTCCAGATGACACACCAAGGACCTTCCTGTCTGTCTGTTTAATCACTGTTGCTGTTGCTACCCAGTCATCTGGAAGCTCTTTGCTACCACCCCAAAGCCTTTCTATAATCCTTATAGCATTACTCCTTTCTCAACTTCCACCATTTGGTCCTCTTCTCTACATTTGCCCGCTTCCTAACCACCAGAGTCATGTTGTCTAGCTACAATATCCCCTGCATTTACCTATCTCTTACCAATCTCTTTCAAGCGACCTCATCTACACATGATGTATTATACCCGTGTGCGTCTGCATCCACTTGGAAATATGTGTTTACCACAGCCATTTCCATCCTCTTTGCAAAATCCACCACCATCTGGCCTTTTAGGTTACTATCCTTAACACCAAAATTGCCCATCACCTCATCATCTCCTTTGTTTCCTTCACCAACATGCCCATTGAAATGGTAATGCTCTCCACCACTTCATCTAGCTCCCTCCAGAATCTCTCTTTCTCTTTCAACTCACAGCCAACTTGTGGTGCATAGCCACTAACAACATTCATCATTACACTTTCAATTTCTAAATTCAAGCTCAACACTCTATCTGACACCCTTTTCACCTCAACAACACTCTTTGCATAGTCCTCCTACAAGACTACCCGAACTCTATTTCTCTTCCTATCCACACCATGATACAACAGTTTAAAACCTGCACCAATGGAGCCTTGCTAATCTTTCACTTTGTCCCCTGCACAGACAATATATCTACATTAGTTCTCTCCATCATATCATCAGTTCTCTACCTTTCCCTGTCATTGTCCATACAATTAGGGTTGCTACCCTCAGTCCTACACTCTTGACTCTCCTGTTCTTCTCTATCTCCTTATACACTTCCCTTCTCATCTGCTTTTGCAAACATTAGCCCAATTTAAGCCAGTACCCTGTTTGCCACCAGTACTGGTGGTGGTCGTTGTTAACCTGGGCTGCGACCGATCCAATATAGAGAAACAATGAATGATTCGCATTTGAGTTTTGGCAAATGTTTTTTGCCAGATTCTCTTCCTGACCATTTACCCGGGCTTGGGACCAGCACTAAAAATACACTGGCTTGTGCTCTCTAAATTCTGGTTTTATTGGTTTATTATTGAATTATTCACTGGCAATGCATTAAACAAATGCACAGTACAAAAGCCTGCAACTCTTACAGTACAGGGTTGCATTTGCATCTATTCTGTGTTTAGATTAGACACCTGGAAATCCACTATCATGCCATCATCGTTCAAACATTCTGAACAAAGTTTTTTTTTCAGCAACATATTTCAGGAGAATAATTGCAGAGTCCAGCAGGACAATGCTAAACCAAATTCAGCATCTATCTAAATAGTATGGCATTCACTGAAGAAGCGTCAGGGTGCTAAAGTGGCCGGCGTGCAGTCCAGCCCTTCACCAGTAGAAAAAATCTGGTGCATAATAAAACAAAAAATCCAGCAGAAAAGACCCTGAACTGTAAGGCATGCCAGAGTGTCTCTTTCAACATCTGTTGTTTGTTATTGTTTATTGATTAACATCTTCAGCATAAATGGCCATTTCAATGACAGGAACAAAGTCATTCTCATACACAAGTTTCACATCATATACACAAACTCATATATATTACACAAGTCCATGACAATTTAGCATTTCCAATTTACACAGTGTGCATGTCTTTGGACTTTGGGAGGAAACCGGAGTACCTGGAGTAAACCCACGCAAACACGGGCAGAACATCTGATGTTAGTTCTGTGTTCTACTGTAAATCAAATATGTGTTCAAGAGATCTGTAAATCCTTGCTTTCTGTTTTTTATTTACATTTTGCACATCGTCCCACCTTTGGAATTTGGGATGTAGAATGTTGCCTTTCCTGTCTTGACTCATCTCTCCACATATTCGGAGTTAGAGTCTAATACATTTGAAGTGTAACATGTGGTTCATGAACCACTGAGGCTTATCGACACAGAGCCCCATGACATTAAGTTCCAGAAACCAAAACTCTTAGAATTGTCTGTGTGGTCATGCAGAACATTATTGACTGGCAGGGATTTCTCTCATCTTCTCTATTTGTCTCTCTCATTATTTGACCAGGAGTGTCCCTCAGGCCCTCTGTACCACCCCTGGTCGGATATCCTCATAATATTATAATTATTTTCAATAAACTGATTTCAGGAGAACAAAATAAACCTGTCTGTCTGCTTGTTGACAACACACACACTCACTCACTCACTCCTGAAACATTAATCTCCCTGGTATTCAGTCACTCTGGAAGTGTATGTGGATTTTGTCAGATATCACTATGAGCAGAAATAACATAATGATAAAGAGAGAGAGAGAGAGAGAGGGAGAAAGACAGGGAGAAGACTCTTCTACTGAAACGCTGACAAAAATAAAGTGCAGTTAATGAGAACAGACAGAAAACATCTGTCACACATCTGGCCTGAAAGTGTGTTAGGACATAAAGTTGAAGAAGGAATTAAAATATATATAGTATATGAGGGAGAGTGAGTGGAAAGTAACAGAAGGACAGTCCAGATAGTCAGAATGATAGTCTCGGAGAGGAAAGCATATGGACAAAGGAATAGAAACAGAGACTGATAGAGACAGAGTCTGATTTTGGGTCACTCACTTTAATTCCTCTCTGAAATGCAGTTTCTCCCATGATGTTGGCCAACATTCGAATCAGCACAGCTCCCTACACACACACACACATATTCACACACACACACAAAATGTAATTAAGGGAAATCTAACAGAATACCGATCACTCTGTCTGTATCTAGTCTATCAACCTGTATGAATATTAATACCCCTCACCTCAATTACATCCTTACCCCCACCACACACCCCTCCAATCCATCCCAGTCGTTATTTAGCGGTAGCGTCGTGACTGGGATTAATTCTCCCTAGGGTTGCACTGGAGCTGTGACTTCCTATGTGTATCTGTGTGTTACAGAGTATGTGTCAGTGCAGCAGTGTGTGTCTCGGAAATGTGGCCACCCCGTAGGCACATACCGCTGTGAATTTTGCCTCATTAGCTTTTCTTTAAAGCAAAGGCAGAAATGGACTTCAGTGCCTGTTCATTTCCAAGAGTTCCATTGCTGTGTGCGTATGTGTGTGTTCAGCCACCTGTTATGTTTGTTTAAGGTCTTTTTATTATTTAATATTTTTTGTCTGTTCACAGCTGCTGGTTTCTGAGGACACTGACTGCATTGGCGGATCAGAACCGGCTTCCCCCCGGATACTTGTGCCTTATGTGCCACATTCTTTACCAAAGTCCCTTACTGACTGTGTTTTTGTTATTTTTTGTTGTTGTCTTTGTGTAAAATAAATCTCCCTGAACTTATGTCCTTTTTTCTTGTATATTTTGTGTGATTTTTATACAGGATGGAAACCACGTCCTGTAACAAAGACAAAGATAAAAGTACATAAATTTACATACACTGTAATCTGTTTCTACACGGGGAGATTGGAAGGTCCCTGGTTCAACTCCTGATTCGATTCATTTCTTTCCTGGGCGCTGTAGAAGCTGCTTAATGCTCCGCTCACGTGTTTGTCATGTGAGTGTATACGTGTGTTTCACTGCACAGGGTTAAATGCAAAGGACCAATTCTGCTCTGTGCAAGCATAGTGGATCACTTTCGCCCTTTCATTTTGACAAGATGATAGATTTAAAATATACCAGTTAATTTATTCAGAGATATCATTTGCGGATTTGTGAAGAACAAAATCTAAATGTACTGTAAAATACATTTGTTATTTAATTCCACACAAGGTCTTAAAGACAGGACAACAAGCCATCAATCTGTGCATAATGACAGAAAATGCCAAGATTTTAATTCGACCTGCAAGGCATACAGTTCAAGCACAGCAATAGCTCTGGCAGGTCAGATTGTTTCAAGGCAGCTATCGGCTGAGAGGTTGGGGTATGTTCTTTTACACTGGAACTTTATTAAAACGTTACTCACCCTCGATCTTATTCTGCCACATTCTCATCCCCATTATTGCCCTTATACTGAACTCCTTATGCCCTTCACACCCACCTCCCTCCCACCATCACGTTCGTTCCCACCCTCTGCTTACATTCAATGTTAACACCACCATCACCTTCTTCCTCACCATCACTCTTACATGCACCCTCACAATCAAACTCAACCCAATAATCACACCCTCGCACATTACCCACACCCTCAACTCCTCCATCAATGTAAAAACAGCACTGATATGGTGTGTGAGAAAACCTTTTTGTAGGAGATCCAGTCAAAAACTTGGTGGATATCTGAAACCTGGAAAATCTCCTGTGATACAGGATGAGATGTTGCCATACCATCCAGCAGCATGACTTCATGAAGAACATCGGTCAGAAACCTTTGTTTCTAGACACACACAGAAAAACATGGTGGATAACTGTGTGAGGAAACCTGATGTCTCGCTGTGTAGGAATTATTTTGTGCTAAATGCCCACTTGCAATTTTCCTCAAATGTTCTAACGATATTAAACATGAATGAAATGGTGCTGCAGTGAACAGACTACACACACACGGGTTGCGCATCACCCACTTTCAATTACTAACATACATGGGACTGTTAATGCAGGGAGTCATTACTTACGGTGAAATTACATCTATGCTGAACTTCCTTAATATATACAGCAACTGTATAATAGGAAATGTATACATCACTTAATAAATTATTAGACTTCCTAATGGCTAATTAAACCATCCTCATTATTATAATTTTGCCAAACAGAGTCGATGTTTTTATATTGTTTAATATTTGTTATAATGCTAAAAGTATTATATGTGGCACTAATTTTATATTTAGATGTTAACATTTCATAGTTTATATTCATTTTCTATACCCGCTTAATCCTAGTTTTAGGGTCACGATGAAGTCAGTGCCCACCCGGTAACTCCGGGCGAGAGGGCAGGAACAACACTAGACAGGGCGCTAACCCATCAAAAACCTAAATACACCAAAAACACACACATTCGCACTAATTAACCTATCGTGCATGTCACCTCTGAATATCACAACACTAGTTTTTTAAACCTTATTTACTAGAGACAAACTGCCCCTGCCCCAACTTTTTTTAATGTGTTAAAGGCCTGAAATAAAGAAATGGATGACTGTTAACAAATTAAATGAAGCTGACCAGAAAAGAAACCCCAAATTATCTTGGGCTTCATGTTGCAATTAAATGTAGGGTTCACTTCCTTTTTTGTATTGTCCATCTATACACCATCTATACCATTCTGGTACATTCTCTGGTAACATTCAGTTTGGATTATTGCAATTCTCTTTTGTTTGTTGTCCCCCTCATGTCTTTCCACAGGTTACAGCTGGTTCAGAATGCTGCTGCTCGGATTATTACTGGAATTCCATCTGCTCATCACATCACCCCTGTTCTTCAACAGCTTCATTGGCTTACAATAAAATTTCGTATTGACTACACCATTTTGCTGTACACATTAAAGGCTATCTACCAGCTCTCTCCTTCTTATATTACTGACCTTTTTAATATTAATAGGCCTAGTTAGACTCTTAGATTGTCCACATGGTAACATTTTGCTTGACCACCTTGGGGTCCAGAGCTTTTAGTCGCTTGGCTCCTCGTCTATGAAATTTTTACCACATTCCAAAGACATGCATTATAAGATAATTGGTGTATCTGAAATTGCCTGTTAGTGTGTGAATGTGTATGTACCCTATAATGGATTGGCACAGAATCTAGGGTTGTTCCTGCCCTCGCTGCAAGAATTGCCAAGTGGTCACCGTCTTCCCTGGGACCTTAAACTAGGATTAAGCGGGTATAGAAAATGAATGAATGAAGGAATATTATTATTATTATTATTATTATTATTTTTATTTTTTTCTGATTTGGGGTGTTAATGTGCATGTTTACCTAATGTTGAATGCAAAGCATCTAACTTTAAAGATTCAACACTAAACAGGTGAACACAGTAGAGCAACAAACCAATTTACAGAACAAGTCTGGAGAAAGAGAGAGAAAGAGAAAGAGAGATAGAGAAAGTGAAATAGAGAAAGAAAAAAACAGCTGTTCTGCCACAGTCTCTTCTCCTGGGAGTCACTACAGTTTTCTGTAAAACAAGTGTCCATCTGTCCCACTGGCTCACTAATCACAGTGCAAACCTCCAACACCATTTCATTCCCACTCTCTCAGCTCTTTCTCTTCTCCATAAAGACAAAATCAAAGCTGTCTATTTGACATTCCAAACCCGACAGACCTGTAACATCGTCTTTGTAAAGACGAGAAATTGCAGCGAGTCACGTCTTTTTCCTCAATCAGAACAGGATAAAGAGAGAGAATCTACTAAATCTGCACTCAGTAATAAATTCCACATTCATGCAATAAAGACTCAAGCGTCTTCATTTTCCTAATCATCACCGTTTTAAGGAGATTCTCCTACATGCTGCAGTGTTTTTTATATCTGTACTTCAGAGACGCTTGTGGAACATTTTAAACTCATTGTCAAGTTTTTGGTTGTGTAAAATTTTTATTAAATATGTACATATAAATGTTTATAACTTGTTTCTTTTTCGTTTATCACAGTACTCAGTCGTTGAGGAACAGAATCCATAAGGATCACCTCTATAAGGTGCTTCTGGGCCTCTGTTGCTGAAACACTGCTACCACACCTAAAGGCTCCATCTATCTCTCAACAATTAAAGTTATCCGATTAATCCATAACTGGAAAATGTTGCATTATGCTGTGCAGTGGACAGGTGTTCCTAAACCAGTGATCGTTTAGTGTATAAAAAGATAAAAGAAATGAAAATATATTACTCACCATGTTCCACTTTGGGAAGAGAAAATCGCTCGCCACATACTCAAAGTAATGAGCAAATCCCTCTTTAATCCACACGTCATCCCACCACACTGGGGTGACCAAGTCTCCTAACCACTAAACACATGCACACACATTTGTGAGACTTCAGAATTTGCTGTAAATGTAAAGTAGATTTATACATAAACAAATCTAATGTTGTGTTATTAAGATTTTATTGTAATTAGAGATTGGCAATATCTAAAATTATTCCCAAAATACTTTGTATACACAGAACCAGAACAAACTTGTTAAATGATGCCATATTAAAATAATTCATGGTGATGCTGGTGGAGGAAAACATTTCCTGACTTGCTCCTCCAAAACACCCCAAAGTGTCTCTTGATACATCACAAAG
>JAOUQV010318040.1:0-12564 GCA_028565295.1 Aspidoras spilotus
ATGTATTCAGACTGGTCCATCTTCTTGTGATGTGATGAATAAGCCTGATTCCAAACTATTAATAACATCCCCAACACGTTAAACTTGCACCCCCATGTTTTGCAGACTTCAGAATCTTGCTCTCACCTGTCCATAGAATGTTGTGCCACTTGGAGGTGCATTACATGATTTTGAAAAGTATGTCATACTTGTTTTATTTCTTGCTGGGTTTATGCCTCTGGTTTTTGTTTTGGCTGAGTTTAAGACTTTTTATTTTGTATCCTGTGTTTTCAGTTTCTTTAAATTAAATTCTTCATCTACATTCCTTCAATTTCTTAGAGAGATTGTGTCTGGTGCATACAACTCATTTTCGATGATAATCTACTATACCACCTTGTACCAACGGCCTTGGAGAAGAATATTTGGTGCCTCTCAAGTCTTTCAAATCTCCCTGTAGCTGGTGTTGAATATGAGTTATAAATGTGTTTTAGGATTTGTAAATTCAAACAATTGTGAAATATTGAGAGTAAAATGTTTGTATGTCTAGTTACTTATTGGTTAGTGACCTGCCATGAAGGAAAGCATGGATAAAGCATGCATGTAGAAGACCATCATGGCAGTCACAATGAATAATGAAGTATTGTGGATATCGTGTAGTCCTGCAACACAAATTTTAAACAGAATTAACAGAATTCGCAGAGTGATTAGATGCTCAATATTCTACCTGATGTATCGTGTATCTGGAGCGTATGTACAACTGATAAAATGAACAGCGATAAACAGCCAGTAAGAAAACTAGAGGAATCAATGTATCTCCTGGAATGTGCAGCAAATCTCTGAATCCACTATCATCTTTCTGTTTGTAACAAAGGAATTAAATGTAAAAAACTATTCATTTGCAGTTAGTTACAATTTCTTTATTACTACTTTTATTAATCTCTTACTGTGTTTCAGATTATTTTTATAAATTTAAATATATAAATTTGATTTGCACCCAGGGCTGGAGGATATTCACAGTTACTTTGAATTAAAACGGTTTTGTGAGATCATTGTCTTGGTGCATTTGCAGTGTTGATCTGTGAGGAAAATCCTGCAATGGGTAATCTAATATAAAGTCTTGAAACTCTGATGTAATTTCATTCAGAAATGCACAGGTTTATAAACAAGCAAAAAATATCGCTTGCTGAAATCGGAGATGCGAATGAAACGCTGCGAATGCTCTTATTTGTGGTGTGTGCTGTGTTTGAAATGCACAGTTTGTTTTTCTGTGCCACCTGTACATAAAAGACGATGATCTGAAGATTTAAGAAAAGTATAAATAATTGACCATGCGGTAGTGTTTTATATCGCAAAAGAGAAATTTTAGCATCACAGGCAAAACAATCTCTAAAGCAATTGTTTACACTCTACTACGTCATACTCAAAAGAACGGCTATTTAAATTTGTTTATAGTGCACAATTACTTCAGAACTTGTCTAAAATTAATTTAGTGTCTAATCAAAGTAATAAAACAATTGAGAATCTTACCTTGTTTGAAGAAATTCTTTTATTTTTCTTTTGCAAAACTTTTGAAAAAACGCCATCTTGTCCCAGCAAAACAATAACAAATATTTTCCGTCTTGTAACAACAACAGAATATAATGTTTTCTCCGAACTTGTCTACAGATACAAAGCTTAATAAACGATATTGGTCACCGATGAGTAATTTAGCGTAAAAAAGCTCTCCAAGTTGAACAGGTCAGTATGAACCCGTGCATCACAGGAACACTGTCCAAAGTAAATAATCAATAGGTTTACGATTCCTAAAAGTGATTGACAGCTGTTTAAACCAATAGTAGACGTCCTAATGAAGACATAGACACACAGTTTGGGTGGGTAAGGCCCAGTTCAAAGGCTGGATTTGATCGTGTAATCCCCATGTGCATGGGTGCGATTCCTCCTTTGTTTACATTGTGTGTCATAAAGTTTTAAAGCCCACACAGACTCAGACACTCAAATACATATATTGGTCTGAAAGAGTAATCATCATTTATGCAGATATTATAAAAGAAATAAAGGCGATTCTTTGTTTATCACTTTATGTACATAACGCTAAATCATTCAAGGTAAAGGATAAAATTAAAGGTTTTGATGTAAATAAATATTTGCTTCAGTTTAAGCCACGAATGATCATTGTGAAATACGTAGAACTTCAGATATCTAATGTTAAAGTGAAGAAGTAAAATGAGCTTAAAAATTTGCTTCTCCACAAAGATGTTAAAATTGGGCATAAGATGAAGTAAATTATTCAATTAGAACTTTTCTTAACCGGTGTTTAATGTTATTTAATTTAATTTCACTGTAAAAAAAAAATGCAGAATTTATTCTTAAATAACTAAATTAACATACAGGTTGAATTCATTTATTTTCATACCCGCATGTTTCTGTTTAGAGTGGTGCTAAAGCAGAAGGCTAGGCATCGTTTGATCTTAAAGAATTGGCTATGGTCATTCAAGGTGGGAGGCTATGGAAGAGAAACCTACAGTACATTGCTCTTGCAGGGGACACATGTTTTGTTTTAAATAAATCACTTGTAGATTATATATGTTTGGGGGTTCAAGCCCAAGCACTACCCAGCTGCCACTGGTGCATCTGTAAAGAAAGCCCATAACCACCTCTGCTACAGGGGGCCCATGTCACTGCGTCCCGCTTCTGACCCCAAGTTCCTAACAATCTGCAGTATGTGAAGAAAGAATTTCAACAGATTTTTTTCATGATAAAACATGGACACGAGATCCAGTCATGACTATTTTATCGTATGTGGAGAGGCGGTACAAGGAGGGCAGCCATTCAATCAGTACTAACCTCTTTTGCAGTAACACGGTAAAACCATACTCTTACAAATCTGATCGAGACCCAGGAAGACTAGATTAACCTGTGAATTGGCTTTACTCGTTAATGTTCTGAGAGAAAGAGTAGAGCTGATTTTTGGACAAATTTCTTATTTGACATCATGAGAAACAAGATGATGTGTAAAGATATGGGGCAACAATCTCAAGTTAAAGGGTTTGGGCAGTTGTTAATTCAGTAATCTGGCGTCAAGTATAGATCATACTGTACTTCTGTAAAATACTACATTATTAAAATGCTAGCTGTCTTGTTTTATGGAGGTTTTCACAAATGGCAATGAATGGTACATTTTATAAAGAATGTAATAGTCTAATTCTCCCGCATTTACATAGCATATCCGCCCTGATACCCGCAGGTCCGATTAAAAAATATCTCCCCAATTACAGAACAAGCAGCCAAGAGCAAACATAAATATTCATGAAGTGCATGCAAAACAGGGAGGTTTCTACTTGGCATTTTGGGAAGGTTTAGGGCTGGGTTTCAGGGGTACATCTCTGAAATGTAGTTTTGCATCTTGGGATATTTCGAACATTATTATTTATTATATATTGGTTACAAGTGTATATAATAAATAAATCAAGAGTATTGATGAAATTCTATTTGAATTTGCACCTTTTTAATTTTTATTCAATTGTATTAACTGTAGATTTAGTCTAGCGACAAGTATGTAAATAGTATGAGGAAGATACCGGTTTAAGCGTGTTTACATATAACCAACCGATTCCGAGTTGGTGTGGAATTTGATTCATTTGGTTTGCTTGCTAGTTGCTGTGGTTTGTTTGTGTCTCACTGTATGTAAATAAATGGATTCAAACAAAGATAATGCTGGCTGATGGACATATAATGCTGAAATTGGATGTATATAGGTCATTGGGAAGCAAATAGTGGGACAAATACAAGAACAACGATGTCAGTTGTGTGTAGAATTCATCAACAGTGCGTAGTGAACATGTAGGGCTTCTCAATAGCTTTTGTAAATAGCTTGTATATATATTTATTTTTACTTTTAGATCCCACTTGCCATTACATGTATAATCTACAGCTATGCAAAATTCATGTAAACAACACATGGCAAGTGTTTTTTTGACGATGTTCACTTAGATTCTGTTCCAAATGCATGGAAATGCTGCTTTTTTTGTTTTGACTAAGGCCAAATGTGAATATGATTGTCCCTCAGTGAAAGGTGAATTCGCTCAAGTGGAAAGGACACGGCAGTGTTTGTTTTTGGTAGCAGTTACTTTATCTAGATGCAGGTGTGAGATCTACAGAAAAAGCAGTTTTCCTCCAATCTTTGTGTAGGCACAGGTGCCAGAACAAGTGTGCTGTTGATGTGTTTAACACCACTGGATCATGTGATCAGTCTAAATGTGAAGAAAAACGAATGTGAGAAACTGCAGTGTTGACTGCATGCAAAAAAGACGGAATGTGATTTGCATGTCTGACGTTTAGTGATGAAAGCAGTATAGGATTTTCCAAATTATTGGCTGCACAAATAAGTTGTCTTTCTTCAATGCCCTCTGTCGTCCAGGTTGTTCTAGGTCATGCACGTCACCTGACTTCCTCCACAAGTCTTGTCATTACACTTTTTACAATGCTGGTATGTGGGAGCCTATTCACATGACCATTGTAACGTAACGTGGGATTTTTCTTGTAGATTTGCACAGTTCGTCATATGTATATACAGTACTTGTGTGTGTGTAGGGGTGGGGGGAGATTGGGATAGTAATAGTAAGTCAGAGTAAATGTAAAATGCGCTTTTTTTTTTCGATACCCAAAATTCTCTAAATGGGGTTGTGTGTGTGTGTGTGTGTGTATATATATATATATATATTGTGTGTGTGTGTATGCATACACAGTATTTCACACACACAGTATTTCACACACACAGTGATACAACCCCATTCAGAAAATTTTGGGTATGAAAAGCATATATACAAAAATTTTTTTTAATACAGAGCGGGCCATTTATATGGATACACGAAAGCTGTTAAACTGAAATTGGGACTGTACATGTGTCACAATTCTTAGCTGTAACTAAGATAATTATAACATGTGTCTCAGTTGGCGGAGGAAAGTTTAGAGGAACCAACAACAAGGCTAGTCCGTGTCAGAGGTGGAGGTTTATTAAAGTGAAATGAAAGTAAAACGAGCAGTGCCAATGCTAGCGTGACAAAACTAAGCATATTTTGTAATGGCGTTATTCGTGTAATTGTCGCATCCCTAGCTTGCAGTATTGAAAGTCACATCAGATAGAATCTAAAGTTTTTTAATCTTTTTCCTCTCTCTTTATCAGAGGTCGGCACAGCGAGTCAATATTTGCAGCCTCACTCTGTCCTCTGCATCTTCTTCTCTCATACCAACTACCTGCATGTGTACATTAACCACATCTATATATCTTCTCTTTGTTCTTCCTCTCTGTCTCCTTCTTGTCAGCTCCATCTCTAACATCCTCCTACCAATATATCCACTGTACATCTCCAAACCATCTCAGTCTTATTTCTCTGACTCTGTCTCCCCATTTTCCAACTTGTGCTGTCCCTCTGATGTTCATTCCTAATCCTGGTCACTCCCAAAGAGAACCTCAACATCTTAAGCTCTTCCATCTCCGGCTCTGCTTCTTGTCTAGTGCCCACTGTCTCCAAACCATACAACAAGGCTGGTCTCACTATTCTCTCACTACTCAAGTTTATTAATGTTTCTTTTTAAAATATGTGTTTGTCATTGTTGACTGAGCAGCTGAGGAGTTATGCTGAGTCAATTGCCAATTGATTTTAGCACCGTTTCCTAGTGGTCATTCACTATGTAAAATTTACATCATTATCTGTTCCCGAAACAGCTTTTTGTCATGAAAACAGATGCAAGAATTGACGAGGGGCATAATTCTATACCATATGTGAGATGGGTTTGTATGACGTAAGAAACAAATAATCTTTTCAGTCAAGTTGCAATTGTGCAATTGAGGAGCTGTGAGTAATCAATGCTCTTATTCGAGATGTGTTCTATTGGAAACGCTCATTTCATGTTTTTCTCAGACCCAGTACTTGCATATAGGTGCATGCCAATAAATGAGAATATAAAAAATAGTTCATTTATTTCAGTAATTCAATACAAACAGTGAAACACAAACATTATATAGATTCATTACACACACTGATCTATTTCTAGTGAGTGAAAACCCAAAAATCATTATCTCAAAGTTATAATATAAAACAAGTGTTTAAAATGGTCCCTTAGTCTGGTTCAGTAGGTTACACAATCATGAGGAAGACACTGGCAGTCATTGACACACTCTACAAGGAGGTTATGCCACAAAAGTCATTGGTGCAGAAGCTGCTGTTCAGAGTGTTCATGGAATATTCATGGAAAATTGAGTGGAAAGAAAAAAATGTGGTAGAAAAGGACACACAAGTAACCGGGAGAACCCCAGACTTGAAAGGATCGTCAAGAAATAGACATTAAAAATTTGAGGAGATTCACAAGGTGTGGACTGCTGCTGGAGTCAGTGCTTCAAGAGCCACTACACACACGCGTATCGAGGACATGGGCTATAACTGTCTCATTCCTTGCATCAAGCCACTCATGACCAAAAGACAACACCAGAAGCGTCTTACCTAGACCTAGGAGAAAAAGAACTGGACTGTTGCTCATTGTCCATTGTGGTTTTTTTTTTTTTTTGATGACAGTAAATTTTGCATTTTATTTGGAAATCAAGGTCCAGAGTCTGGAGGAAGATTGGAGAGGAACAATCCAAGCTGGTGTAGGTCCACTGTGTTATATCAAGACCATAGTCCATCAGGACATTTCAGATCACTTCATGCTTCCCTCTGCCCACAAGCTTTTTGGATATTTTAATTTTAAATTGTCCAACCTAGCACCTGTCCTCACTGACAAAAGTACCAATACCTTGTTTAATAACCACAGTATCACTGTGCTTGATTGGCAGCAAACTCGCCTGATCTAAACCTATCTTCAAGAGGAAGATGAGATGCCAGACCCAACAATGCAGATGAGCTGAAGGCTGCTATTAAAGCAATCTGAGCTTCAGTAACACGTCAGCAGTGCCACAGGCTGATCGCCTTCTTGCCATGGCACGTTGATGCAGTAATTCATGCAAAAGGAGCTTTGACCAGCTATTGACTACATACTTTTCAGTAGGCCAGAATATCTGCTTTAAAATCATTTTTTAAGTTGTGTTTATATAATAATCTAATTTTCTGAGATTTTTTTTTCAATATTAACATAAATCTTCTTTCAGTCTCTCCCTTCATCAGGAGTCGCCACGCAAGTCAGTCATCACTAAAGAATGCGCATCATTGATTTGACAAATGTATTGCGCTGAATGCCCTTCCTGACGCAACCCTCACCATTTACCCAGACATGGGACCAGCACTATAAATACACATGCTTGTGCTCTCTAATGGCTGCTTCCACATTAACGCAAATCAACACTAGAAAAGATCACTGTGTTTTTTTTTCAAATAAATCTTTATAATATTTGCGTTTCACTTTTTTTGTATGGAATTACTGAAATACATGAACTTTTTGTGATATGCTAAATTATCAGTGGATTAGGAAACCTGGCTAATAAACGGTTGAACCACCTCTTTTTTATTCATTATTTGCAGCACGCATACTTCAGGGAACAGATTCTATACACAAGTTAATCCCTGCAGCATTACTGCCCGTTCACCTCTTGGATAAACCACACGTGGCTGTCTGGTTTGTGACCTTTGGCTGGATGTTTGTTTGTTCCCTCTGTTCTTGTTTCAGCCGTGATAATGTGGTATGGGAACAGCCCACAATTGCAGCTGTTGCTGAAACAATGGCACCGCACCTTCGGGCTACATCTCGGGTCAGAAACACTCTGTTTACCCATAGTGGCTCACTGTTGCCTTCTGCTGTGCAGGATACAGGTCGCCACAATATGAGAGCTATTGTATTGTTAATGTTAACCATGTTAGGGTACAATATGGTACATGCGAGGTATTCCTAATCCATTGATTATAGAAAAACAAATTATCAGTGCCGTATGGCAACAGATATTTAAATAGTACACCGTGATACCCATCTGTGAATCCTGACAGTGTTGTCAATCATCCTAATCTCTGCAGTCTTCAAAAATTTGATTTTGTTTCTAACAAGTTTAACTCGCAAGTCGTGTGAAGGTCATTTATAATGAATTGAATGATAATTAAATAACTACAGTGTACTGTACAGAACAATGTGTTGCTTCTCTACTGACTCTGGCGAAATACAAACATCAAACCGGATGTTTTACAGTTGGTTGTTTCAGGGTAGAATAAAGGGCAAAGTATATTAGTGTTTTTAATGACCGAAGCACAGGAGCAAACCCTTTTGCCTAGACTGCACTTATGCATTTAATGGTGTGTTTGTAGCCCAACACTGCAGCTTTTACAATGGAATATTCCCGTCCTGTGTGTGTTAGCTAGCTGGAGTAAAAACACCCTGTCTAGATTTCAGAGTGTTGATGAGGTAATAAGATTCCCTTACTGGACAAGAAGCCTCTCTGTCTTGCTGTCTCTCTCTTTCTCTCTCTCTCTCTCTCTCTCTCTGTCTGTCTCTTGTGACATGGCCTCTCCCTCAGTCTATCTCCATACACTTTCTGTTTCTCCATTTGCCTTTTAGTCACTTCCTGTCGTCTTGTTTTTTTTTTCATATATACTGTACATCTCGGAGATAAAGTATGTAGGAGAAATACAAGACATGCGACCATCTGAGCTCTGCAGGCTTTTAATTATTCTGCCCACAGATGGACTATTTGCTGACCACACCCACATCTCTGCCTTACTTTTTTCTTTATGGGGCAGCACGTCTTGGCAAAACTACATTTTTGGATTTTGCATCAAAAACAGTATTTTTGACATTACTTCATAAATTCTCAATTGGATTAATGTCTGGGGATTAGATCTACTCTAAAGTATGAGAAACAGCCCCAACACATTATACTTGCACCTCCATGTTTTACAGACTTCACAGTGAACTCTGGCTTAAATTCAGTGTTTATTGGTCGCCTGTGGTCTTTAGAGACCCGTCTTGCTCTCATCTGTCCATAGAATGTTGTCTCTGTTCTTCAGGTCAATCAAAGTTTTCTTTGATTACCAGGGTAACACTCGGCACTGAAGCTCCACAGGGCTGCATGCGGAGTCATCTACTCTATGCACTGTACACCCACAACTGTACCCCCATCCATTCCAGCAAAACAATCAAGTTTGTGGATGACATGAGTGTGGTGGACTGTGGTATCTGCAGAAGAGATTGCCCACAGCGACCACCAATACCACAAAAGCAACCTTCAGGATAAGCTGCTGGTGTCCTACTACTGCTCTGCCATTGAGAGTTTGCTGACCTACTGCATCTCAACATGGTACTGCAGCTGCTCACTGGCAGAATGGAGAGCACTGCAGAGAGTGATCAACATGGCCCAGAAGATCAGTGGCTGCTCACTGCCTAGTCTGTAGGACCTGTTCAAGTCCCGCTGCCTCAGCAGGGCAGCCAACATACTGTGGGTTTCTTCTGCCCTGGATATCATCTTTTCCAATGGCTGCCCTCTGGAAAAAGTTTCAGGTCCATCAAATCCAGGACAAGCAGACTGAGAACCAACTATTACCCCAGAGCGGTACAGAAACTAAACAGTGCAAACATATGCACATAAACCTTTTAAGCTGCTCTGGGGCTATTTATAATTTTTATTGATATTTTTTTATACCTCAACTGCCTCAAATGTATATAGTGTATGTTTATTGTATGTGTTTTTGTATTTATTGTATGTTTTTACTGTGTCTAAGCCCCTAAGGATTAATGCTCAATTTTGTTGTACCCTGTACTATGACAATAAAAGCTCTGTCTGTCTGTCTGTCTCTAGTCACCAGTCAAAGTCACAAGTAAATGCTAGTTTTCATTCGAGTCACTGCTTCTCTGTGGGTTTCACGTGCGTGCACACCTGCTTGACTAGTTCATTGGTTGTTTACAGGTTATGTTTTGGTGGAGTAGCATGTGTGAAGAGGTCAAGGACGTGGCTAGGGAAGGCGAGGGACAACCTGCTTATCAGCTCGTGCTTACTCTAATTCTGCCGACGCTCAGGGTCTAAATACTGCATGTACATTCAGCACTGGATCTCGTGTCTAATATGAACTTCGCCACTAGAGCCCTCTTGTGTTAATTACCTGACTCTTCTAAACATTAGTGGATGGACATCTTTTTAAAAAATGTGATTATTAAAAATAGAAGCTGCTTGGTGTTGAGTCATTTTTAGATCGGGGATAAACCAGTAAGTGTGCTTGATGAGGTGGCCTCGCATTACCTCTGCAAAGATAAAATCGGTGTTGCTTGCTGGTTGATCATTAATTCTAATGGATCATCAATAATTGACTGCCTTTTTGAACTTGTTTTGAATTGAGACCATAACATTATTTTCAACAAACTAGCATAACACATTATTAGTTGTTTTACTGGTTAAAATGGTAAACTGGAAATGTCACAAGAACATGCAACTGGCTGCAACTACACTATATTTCCAAAAGTATTTGCTCACCCATCCAAATTACAGGAATCAGGTGTTTAATCACTTCCATGGACACAGGTGTATGAATGCTGCAGCATAACAAGACATTTTGGACAATTCCATGCTCCCAACTTTGTGGGAACAGTTTGGATCTGACCCCTTCCTCTTCCAACATGACTGTGCACCAGTGCACAAAGCAAGGTCCATAAAGACATGGAACATGCATATATTACTTGATGAGGCCTGCCTTATTCTGAGGAATGATATTTCCTTATTCTGAGGAATGAAACATAGATGTTTGAATAAGACAACTTTATTTATTTATATATTAGCATCCTCAGCACCAGTGTCTATTCAAATGTCTTCTTATATCGTACACAAAGTCACACATCAATACGCAACTTAATAACAATTTAGCATTTCCTATTCATGTAGCGTGCATGTCTTTGGACTGTGGGAGGAAACTGTTGCACCCAGAGAAAACCCACGCAAGCACGGGGAGAACACGCAAACTCCCAGGTGGATAGTGCAAGAGGTCCACACAAATTCCCAGGTTGCCCTATCCGGGATCAAACCCAGGTTCACTTGCTGTGGACCTCTTGCGCTATCTACTGCGCCACTGTGCCTTCCCAATAAGACAACAAACCAAACAATTGCTGAACCTTAATCCGATAGAGAACTTGGCTGACATCAAAAATGCTGTTCCAGAGTCAGAACCAAGAAACTCTGAAGAATTGTGGAATGTTGTCAATTCATCCTCGGCTGGAGAAAACCTGTTCACAGGTGTCAGAATTAGATTGAATCCATGCAGCACATGTGAAGCAATTCTCACAAATATAACTAAATATTAGTTTAGTGATTAACAGGAATGTTAATATACTCCTAATATAAGTTTATAAATGTTTTAAATTGCTCAATAGAGATGTAGTCATAATGCCAGGTGTGAACATCTGTGTCTTTCTGATATCCACTTGTCATCTCACTCAGGATGGATACTGGAGTTAAATGAGCCATATGGTGCCCGTAGTATGATCCATGTCTAGTTCGGTGAGAGTGGATTAAGAAATCCTTTAAAAGTTTAATCTGAACCTAAAAGTGTGAAAAACCCCGGAACTGGATTAGGTGAAACGTGTGATGTGTAATTTTTCCATATCGCAATTAAAGACCACCATCAACCCACCAGGTGTTCTTAATCAATTTTTATTGATTACAGCTGGCAGATGTCTGGCACAGACTCCCCAGAGTGAACAACATTCTCCATATGCTACACAACTCACGTCTCTTGTAGCATTTCTGATGGTTCTCACACGTGGCTTGCTGCTTTGTGACCTTTGGGTGCATGTTTCTTGATTTTTCATTCTCTCTTTGTATGCCCGTGAAAATGTGGTATGATAATGGCCCACAAGTGCAACTAATCCTGGCTCCACGCCTCCAGGCTCCCAAAATCTGTTCATGGTCAAAGCCACTACTTTTAACCATAGCTGCTAAATATTGCCTTCCGCTTTAAAGTAGACGGATTAGCACCTTATATGTGCTGTGAACTAACGGCCAATTGGGGCACTTTATCAGTGATTATATGCCACCTGCCAGGTGTTCCTAATCCAGTACTAGTTCTGTGTTTAAGATTTGTTCCCTGGTTAAATATTTATTTTTATAATTCTGCAGGTGGAATCCTTCATCTTGGACCAAGAGGATCTGGATAACCCAGTTCTAAAGACGGCGTCGGAGCTGCTCCTGTCCAGTGCAGCCGACGGAGCTGACCTCAGAACAGTAGATCCAGAGACACAAGCGCGCCTGGAGGCGTTACTTGAGGCAGCAGGTATGTCTCGCTGCAGGCTTTCACGCGTTCCCTCTATCACCGTCCAATTCCAGTCTCCTGTATGATAACAGTACGGAGATCTCTCTCAACTGCATGCGTTTACTCATCAGTTTCTAATTGGAATTATAAATGCTTTATTGATCCCATAATGCAATCTAATAATATTAAACAAAAACAAACTAAAAAATATATACACATACCGGTCACTTGATTAGGTACACTTTTGCTAGTAAAAGGTAGAACTGCCTTAATTCATAGCATCAACAAGGCATTTTTGTCTGTCCCTCACTGGATATTTTCTATTTTTCTGACCATTCTCTGTAAACACTAGAGATGGTTGTGTGTGAAAATCCCA
>JAOUQV010318092.1:0-12558 GCA_028565295.1 Aspidoras spilotus
TTGGTGCACGTCTTGCTGGCGCATCTGTGACCAAGACAGCAAGTCTGATGTATCAAGAGCCACTTTGGGGTGTTTTGTGAGCAGTAATGCTGCTCATGCTAGATCTAGCAGAATTTGTAATCCAACACATGCCACAGTTCCTAAATTACTCCTTTCCATGTCTAATAATTTCTTTCTCTTCTATTTCTTTCTTTCTGCTGAAGTACACACGCTACTACTGAGAGAATGCCGAATCTACCTCGTCTCCATCATCTGCCTGAAATACCCTGATGGTAAATTCTATAAAATCCTTCACAGAAAAAATTAAACATTTAAATTTCATAATTATATACTGTATATTATTTATGTAAAGCTGCTGTGTGACAATTTTCTAGGACAGTTGATCCCAAGTACCTGAACTCCTGCACCTTTGTTACTACTTCTCCCTGTAGCTTGACCACTTCTCCCTGTAGCTTGACTACCTGCCTCACTCTCATTCACACACATGTATTCCGTCTTACTACAGTTGACTGCTCTTTCCAGAGCATACCCCAACCACTCCAAGTTCTCTTCTAGCTGTTCCCTGCTCTCACTACAGATGACAATGTCTTCTGAAAACATCAGAGTCCACAGTCTGTTCTTATCTGTTACTCTGTCCATTACCAGAGCAAACAAGAAGGGGCTCAGAGCTGATCTGTTGATGTTCAAACTATTTGTAAAATATTTGACTGAAACTACTTGCTGAACACATTCAAAGACTTGAGTGTATACTAATCAAATGAAATCACTGATTGACTGACCAATGATAATTAGTGTCTACATGATGACACAGCAGAAGGGTATACAGAAACTGCTGGAGTGATTATCACTAGTAAAGTCATTGCGACTGACTGAACAAATAATCACTTCTCCCTTCATCAGGAGTGCTATATAAAGTCAGTATTTTCCACCTCACTCTGTCTTCTGCATCTTCTGCTCTCACGCCAGATTTATGCATATTTACATTGACCACATCCATATACATCGTTTTTGGTCTTCCTCTTTGCTTCCATCTTTAACATCACCCTACCAATATATCCATTGTCCCTCCTCTGCACAAGTCCAAACCATCGCAGTCCGCCCTTGCTAACAATGTCTCCCAATTTTCTCACCTCTGCTGTCCCTCAGATATTCTCATTCCTAATCCTGTCTATCCTGGTCACTCCCAAAGACAGCGTCAACACTGTAAGCTCTACTTCCTGTATCTTAGTCAGTGCCACTGTCTCCAAAACATTACTCTCTTATAAACCTTTCCTTTCGTTTTTTCACACATCACTCCTGACAGTTTTCCCAACACTACATTCTGCCAGTACTTTCTTATCCCACTTATGTCACACTCCCCATTTCCTTAATCAAATAATCACTGATTTAGCAAATAGTCATTGACTGAATATAGTGTGACGGTGCTCAGTTAATTACTGAGCAATTATTCTATATATATCAGTAGAATTTCCTCTGTCTATTCCATGCTCTTAAAAATATGAATGAGAATACGGAATGCTAGGCCATTCATCTATAATGCTGAAAAGCCATTTACATACTAGAGTTCTCATCAACTTACAAATTGATTTGCACAATATTGAAAATTCTTATGTATTCTTTAAAAGTATAAATAGAGCTCACTTGTTCAGACTTGTACTTTACCAGAAGAAACTTTATGATAAATGCTATGTTGGGTTACTGCTTTTATAGAGGAAGTCTGGAATAAGTCTCAGATCCTACTTGTGAGAAGACTGAAGCCATTTCCTGACCCTTGTGTGCGATTACTTTTTTGTTTGGGATTGCGCACTGAGCATTTTGTGGTCCAGGATACAGTGAACGTTTGAATGATCCAGTTTAATAGTAAGATAATGTGATCGAGTAGGACTAGGAGAAGAAACATATACAATTTGTAAACAATACATTTATGTTCTGCGCATCTAATTTAAAAGCTAAAACTGTGAGGTGAATGGTCAATTAGAGAGGCCGTCATAGTGAGACATGGACATGATGTACTTTTTAAATCTATATAAGGACACTCTTCTCTTGGAACCGGTACCTTGCCATCGCGAAGAAATCCGAGTGTTCCTACGAGTCTGAAAGCAATATCATCTGGATCTACGCCCATAACAGGGTCACCCTTGATGGTAAGGTCGAAAAGAGGTTTCCAGAAAAGAGTGATCCCAAACCCACTCAAGGGAACCAGAAATGTGGGTTTCTGTATGGTTTTAAATCCATTGTTTTCCACTATGAGGTGTATGCTGGGTTCAGCCAAGGATAACGTTGTGCCAACTGTAGGCCTGGCCAGAGATTGGGATGTCCGTATATTTAAAAAAAAATAATAATGCCATAGTGGCACGGCCGCCGCCACCCAAGATATAAAAGTCCGCGGTACACAGTGTGAGAAACAAGAGGAGTATTAAGAAGTTTATTACTTGCTCATCATTATGAACAAAGGATTTATTGCTCAACATTACAAATAAAAAAAGATGAAGAGACGCATATGATAAACAGCAGACTTCATGTCAAAATGGGACAGAGGAATGTTAGGTGTCTTAATCCACTTGGAAATTTATCAGTACTTGTTTTCTGTTTGGGTTTTATTGTTTTAATGTCATTTTCACTATCAATGGCCATCTCTTGACACAAACAACCTTACATCCATATGAAAGTTTACGTCCATACTTCCAAGGTTATATATATACAGTACACAAGTCTCCGGCAATTTAGACTCTCCAATTCACCTAGCATACATGTTTCTATACTAGGGGAAGAACACATAGCACCCAAAATAGACGATGAACTACCCACTGTGCCACCATAAAGGCCAATACTTGTTAGTGAATTGGAAAGATTAAACACGAGCATTTGTTTATTGTCTGAGGCAAAAAGATTACGAACACCATGGAGTGGTGTGCTGTCTGGATTCACAAGTACATTTCTAAAGGTCTGAAATCCTACAACCTGCGGAGCAGTGTAATATCCACCAAGTTTGCCAAGAGATATGAGTTATATTCAATGTTATGCATCAACTGCTGACAAACAAGATGAAGAGCCTAAACTGTTCTAAAGGGATTTAGAACATATTATTAGTATTATTATTATAAATGGCAGAGATACCCAAGCACAACCCATTTGTCATCATGTGATTTCAATGCCAGAATTGGGTAACATTCAAAGTGCTTTATTAATAAGGTTATGTTGCAAGATACAATGGGGTCAGACTCTTGTTCACTTCTGTGGAGAAAATGTATTGGTCATCAAAATCTTTTCCACCTCCACAAATGACACAGATACACATGAAACAACCCAATTCAGAGAACAGATTGACTACATCCTATTCAAAAAGCAGTGGAAACAATCAATAATGTATGCATACGCATCAGCGCAGACTGGGACTCTCCTGTGAGGTTGACATTTAAGATGAGGGTCAAAAGGAACAAGTAATGAGGCCAATTAAATCTCAGAACTGACCAGTACAAGCAGCAATTGCAAATGGAGCTGCCAACAGATTTGAAGTGAGAGCACTGGAAAAACTTGAGGAACCACACACACACCACATGATGTCATGCTGAAAGCTGCTGAGGAGACAATACAGAAGACCTGCAGAAACCAAGAACTGGATTTCTAGATTCAAAAAATTTCTAGTGAAAACTTTAAGCGGATAAAGAAGAAAAACGCTACTAGTGATTACATAAATCTTCAAATTTTGTTCATTATTTAATGTCATCCACAAAACCAGTGGCTATTCTAATGATAGGAACATGGTCATACTCATACACAAGTCTCATATCATATGCAAAGTCACATATTAATACACAATTTAGAATTTCCAAAAGAATTTTAGAAAAACCCACGCAAACACAGGGAGAACATGCAAACTCCACACAGAAATTCCCAGGATGCCCCAGCCATTGATCTATCCCAGGTTCTCTTGCTGTAAGACCACAGCACTATCCACTGTGCCACCGTGCTGCTCCCTGAAGTAAATAGGATGTTCAAAAGAGATAAGAAAGGAAGGCACAGAAAGGAATCTGCAGGTCTGTATTTTAAACTGTGAAGAAGATCACTACAGACAAAGCTTTAAGGACAGAATGCTCAAGAAAAAGCTGGATTTAGGCCAAGAAGAAGCATAGGTGATCAAATGACAAACCTCCCGGAGAAAGTAAAAGAAAGGAACCAGGCACTGTATTGTAAAAGGCATTCGACATGGTACTATGCTTGAGATGGGACCCCTCACACCTGCTCTATGGATGATGGAAAAACAACCCAATTGAGACCAAGACCAAGCAACAACTAGGGGAAGTACACAGAGCACCCAAAATAGACGATGAACTGTGCCACCATAAAGGCCAATACTTTTTAGTGAATTGGAAAGATTAAACACAAGCATTTGTTTATTGTCTGTGGCAAAAAGATTACGAACACCATGGAGTGGTGTGCTGTCTGGATTCACAAGTATAAGGATACTCTTTGGCAAGAGATATGAGTTATATTCAATGTTATGCATCAGCTGCTGACAAACAAGATGAAGAGACTGAACTGTTCTAAAGAGATTTTGAACATATTATTATTATTATTATTATTATAAATGGCAGAGATACCCAAGCACAACCCATTTGTCATCATGTGATTTCAATGCCAGAATTGGGTAAAAATACTTGATAATGTCTGGCAAGTAACCACATATGGATGTGAAGTCAGGATAAAAAAAAAATTAAACAAAAAAAAAAAAAAAATGAGATGAACCTACAAGGACTTCTGAAAAAGTGAGAGAGAGTTAATTAAGTGATATTTACCAGCACTCCTTAAGTTCGGATCAAGATCTGGCATCTCTTTTACTGCCTCTGGACTGACACTGTATATGGACGCTCCAGCTTCATTAGTGATACTGAAAATCAAATATACAGTACACATTTAATAAATCTGAATGGAAACAAAAAATATTTCTATGTACAAACCCGATTTCAAATATTTTGTGACAATGTACAAGCTGTAAATATAAACGGAATGCAATGATGTGTACGTTTCAAAATTCCATATTTTATTCAGAATAGAATATAGATGACATATCAAATGTTTAACTCTTTACAACAGTCTGTAAACGTCTGGAGACTGAGGACACAAGTTGCTTAAGTTGAGGGATAGGAATGTTAACCCATTCTCCCAAGTGCCTTTAGTCTTTTTTGTCGTATCTTCCATTTTATGATGCGCCAAATGTTTTCTATGGGTGAAAGTCCAGTGCCAGGACCCTTCTTCTACGCAGCCATGATGCTGTAATTAATGCATTATGCGGTTTGGAAAATGATGCGTTATGAGGTTATGTCATGTTGGAAAATGCTTTTGCTGAAAGAGAAGTTGTCTGGATGGGAGCATATGTTGCTCTAGAACCTGGATATACATTTCAGCATTGATGGTGTCCTTCCATCATGTGTAATCAATCCCATACCATAAAAAAATGCAGGTTTCTGAACTGAGCGCAGATAACAACTTGGGTTGTACTTCTCCTCTATACAGTAGTCCTAATGACATGATGTCCCTGATATCCATAAAAAAAACTTCCAATTTTGATTCGTCTGACCACATAACAGCTTTCCACTTTGCCACAGTCCATTTTAAATGAGCCTTGGCCCAGAGAAGATCTATGCGCTTCTGAATCTTGTTTAGATACGGCTTCTCCTTTAAACCTGGCAACGGGGAACGGCACAGTAAAATTGTGTACAAAGATGATGTTCTCTGGAAATAATCCTAAATCTATTTTGTGATTTCCAATACACAATCATGCCTGTATGTGATGCAGTGCCATCTAAGGACCCAAGGATCACAGGCAACCAGTATGGTTTTTCGGCATTGACCCTTATGCACAGAGTTTCTTCCGGATTCTCCAAATCGTATGGTATTATGCACTGTAGATGATTATATGTTCATTTTACACTGTCAAACTCCTTTCTAATATTACTCCACTATTTGGTGGCACAAAATTAGGGGGACTAGTGATCCTCTTCTCATCTTTACTTCCGAGAGCCGCTGCCACTCCAAGATGCTCTTTTAATAACCAGTCATGTTAATAACCTATTGCCAATTGACATATTGAGTTGCAATTAAAGGTTTAATTTTTCCAGCTTTTATTTCCCCGTTCCAAAATGAGTTGCTGTTATGAAATTTCAAATGAGCAAATATTTGGCATGAAATTTCGAAAGATGTTGTCTATGTTCTATTGTGAATACAATATAAATTTTTGAGATTTGTAAATTATTGCATTCCATTTTTATTTACAGTTTGTACTTTGTCCCAACTTTTTGGAATTGGGATTGTAATTAGAAAGTAGATACAATATTTTCTGTTAGACTTTTTTACATTCAGAGAAGTATATTGTCTTAATACTATTTATGTTTATCTGAAACATCATGTATCCTAAACTTTACCTTAGTTATCAAAAGCCATTAAATGCTGTTAAAAACGAAAGCTAAAGGCCACTATGTACAAAGTTTCAGACATATGTATCATATACAATATAAAAATATATTAAAGAACTACTAACTAAGGGAAACAGTCAAGTCATTTAAAAGTATTAATTAAATGGATGAAGCAGAATACAACAAGAAAAATATCATGTATCATATATTACATCAGTTACATACATCATTGTTTTCAAATACTTCTCATTTATATTTATTATGTATTTCTGCAAAGCGTTTTTTAATATATATTCATTGTTTTACAATTGTATATATTATTTACAACGCATGCAGAAAGTACTTACAGTGCTTCACTATTTTACCCCATAATATGTTATTACACATTGTTACCCACCTGATTGAGGAATGAAATTAATTTTTTCCCTAAAAATTCTACACACAACGCCCCATGCTGACAAAGTCAAGAACTAAATTTGTTAAAAATAAAAGACAAAAATAATCAAGAGTTTTTGAGCAGCATGATACAAGTTTTAGGCAGTTTCTTTTTGCCAAATTCCAGGTAGGCCGTCATGTGCCTTTTACTAAGAAGCGTCTTATGTCTGGCCACTCGACCATACTGGAATGACTTGTGGAGCGGTTGTCCTATCAGAATCTTCTTCAGATTCTTTAGAATAAAAACATATTTGTATGACACTTAGAATCACAAGGAATTTGACAGTCTGAGCTGTTTAACAAAGGCAGCAAAATTACACCAAGAATAGCCATCGTAATGTCACTAACCATTCTCAAATAGGTCTACAGTGCTGGTGAGCTTGGTGGCTATTTATTGCATAGACTGACCTGGCATTTAGTGTGCATAGGAACTTATTAATCCTGCTTTATTCAAAGATAGGGACATATTGATTTTAACTATATTTAACATTTGTAGGCAGGTCATGCCAACTGGGGGTTTATACACTATGTTTACAAAAGTATTTGCTCACCTGCCTTGACTCACATTTGAGCTAATCCATAAGGTACAATTTGACGTGTTTATCAGAATTTTCGACCATTCTTCGAGAAGCACATTTGTGTGGTCACACACTGATGTTGGACAAGAATGCCTGGTTCTCAGTCTCCGGTCTAATTCATTCTAAAAGATCTATCGGATTAAGGTAGGGACTCTGTGCAGGTCAGTCAAGTTCATCCACACCAGACTGTCTTTATGGACCTTGCTTTGTGCACTGGTGTGTAGTCATGTTGGAAGAGGAAGGGGCCAGCTCCAAACTGTTCCCACAAAGTTGGGAGCATGAAAGTGTCCAAAATCTTTTGGTATGCTGAAGCATTCATACACCTGTGGCCATGAAAGTAATTGGAACACCTGATTCCAATAATTTAGATGGGTGAGCAAATAATTTTGGGAATATAATGTCTCAGGGCAGACGTAAAGGCTTTAGGTCACTGACCAAAAGCTTGAGTTTTCAAGCCCCAGCACCTCCAAGCTGCTACTGTGTGGCCCCTGAGGAAGACCCTAACAGATCATGGCTGACCCTGTGCTCTGACCATTACCTTCCTAACAAAGCTGGGACATGTGAAGAAAAGAGCTTGTGTTTTCAGTAATAATGCATCATATGTGACAAAAAATCTTTCACAATTTATATGTTTAGATATATTTATATATACAACCTTTACCATATTTCAATCCCATGTGTTCCTGGATTTCAAGCATTTAGACACTAGGATGCAGTGAATGACGATATAGTGTGGGCCGGTCGAATAAAAAGCTTGGGTTAATACTGCCATCTAGCGGAAATAATCCCTAAAAAGGAACATGATTCAGCATCACTGCCAACCCATGCATTGAATACAGTAACTCAAACTTAATAAACAGTGTTGTCATGCAGCCTTTTTTTGGTACAAACAATGATTTCATGAACAATCTCAATAATGTTGGTTTGCAGAAACAATAATATGTTTCTTTTTTAAAAAGATAAAAAATAACACAAAAATAAACACAAATAACATAAAAATAAGGTTTATAATAGTAAAGTATATAACAATCAGCATAATGTTCAGCATGAATCCAGTGCCATTACAATCATAGCAGCATTTCTCACTCAGTCGAAATGTAGCTGTACCTATAAAGGTTGCACAAGGTCAAGAACAGTCTCCAAAGACAGCATTTATTACTTCCTGAAAACATGCATACATGGTCGAGGTTAAGGTCAACTACCAAGTGTGTGTACTGCACCTAAAAACCCAGACTACTTATACACATACATAGACAAAGTCAATGCCAGACTGAAACCTTTTCAGCTCTACTATCGAAATCATAAATATAAACCTTAAATGATGTCCAAATTATAACACTACTACTATAACATACCACTGTTATAACCTACCCCTTCTTACTTAGCATGGCCTGATATATCAACTTGGCCAATTACTGAAATCTTAACTATGACCACACACAGAAGATTTGGATGGTCTACTAAAAGAATGTGTGGTCTGTTTTTTATTCCAGAGACACCCCCCTTCCCTCCCCACTTTTGTTGTAACAGAAGATCTTAACCCACCATCCGCCCTTCTCTACTGCTATAATGTAGCTGTAAAAGACTGTGCTAACAAGGACTGGCACATGACCTTCAGTAGGGTCACAGCAGAGCTGGTCATTATTAAAAAAACCACACACTGTCACATTCTTTGGAAAAAATACATTTTCATAATTTTGTAGATGATGTACAGCTACAGAAATACATATAGAAATATTATACCATATATGAGATTTATTATTCGATTATCAAATTTATCTCTATTACCCATGAACCAATTTCTATGAGACTTAACTCAGACTGGCATCTGAGTGTGAAAACCATACCTGCAGTTGTGTGTTAACATAATGCTGAGGAAGAAAGACATAATAATACAATAATTTCAACCTATAGAGTGCCTTTCAGAGAACGCAAGGAAGCTTCATATCAACAGATAATTACACAAACCATAAAGAAGACAGATGAAATAGTTAGTGGGGCAGCCACACTAAACGATCTTCCACCCAAAGGGGACAGCATGAATCTATAGACAATGGGCAGCATCAGAGGACCAAAGAGAAAGCAGAAAAGTGTAGGGGGACAGAAGATTTGAGAAAAAAACCTGGGTAATGGAAACGTTAATTAACAGGGAGCCAGAGAAGTTGTTCCAGAACCAGCGTGATGTGTTGATTTTTATGAGTGGATGTGAGAACCCTGGCTGCAGCATTTGGAATAAGTTGCAGTGGACGGAAATACACAGCTCAGAAATGCACAAGAGCTGCATCTCAGGCTCTAAAGGGATCAGATTACATGTTAAATGTTCATAAAAGTTAATGACAGTAACAATTAGGGGAAAAAAGATGGAAAAAGTATGGCTTATGGGGAAGGGTTGCCAAGAGGAAGCCTATTAGTATTAAAAATAACATCCCAGCATGACTTGAGCATGCAAAGATGCATCTAAACAAACAAACAAACAAGACTTCTGGAACGTTCTTTTAATATGCAAAACAAAAGTAGAGATGCATATCCATAATACACATAATACGCATGTATGAAGAAAACCAAACACAGCATGCAACAGAAAAACCTCATAGCAACAATCTATCCGAGTAGTAGTGAAGTGATTTGAGCTTGTTTTAAAATCTCCTTGAAAAATCCTCTGTAATACATAAATACTGTAGAGTTATCGGACATTAGGCTTGGCTGAAACTGGATCACACAAGCACACCAACATATCTAGAAAATAATAAAAAAATATATATCTTTAAACAAATTAGACTGACCAACTTATATATAAAACATGGCTTTAAAAATTATATCCACTTTATGCAGAATATTTTAAACTTCATCCCTCTGCATAGACACAGCATGACATATGCCCACCCACTGACACCTATGGCGCAAGTTCCCCTTTCACCATCTCCCAAGGCACACAAACACACCGAGAAAATGCAATTAAGTGAAATGAGAAACTTTACTGTCTGAAAGTCAGATGAAAACAAAATGGTGTCTTTATTTAAGAGAATATTTAACACACCTGAGGAGAAAATATAAAAATGGAAGCCAGGCCAGAAATGTCCCATCACAATGAATTTCAGGAATATTTAGGGAAGAACAATAATCTTGGCAAGGTTCAAGGTCATCTACTACAATAATGCAAGGGCATCTCCGCAGCAGACAGAAAAAAAAGTTTTTAAAAACATTGCCACAAGAAAAAATATCCACTCAAACACACCTTATATACCTTATATAGTCTGACAGTTACCTAAAAAATACCCATATGCACACACTTGCAATGTGACTTACATATCAGGCAAAGACAAACACAAGGTCCAGATTCAAGGGAATGGTGTCCCTGCAACAGCTCATGTTGCCACAGACCTTTGCACACTGTATGCCCTTGAATAGAGACACTTGACCAATGATGCCAACACTACTAAACAAAAAGGCTAACTAAAACCAGTCACAGAACATTTTGGAGATAAGAAGAGACAAATTAAAGGGGTTTTGCGTGTTTAATTATACAGTTAAATTAAAGGATTTGCCTGGGGACCAAATTTTCCCCGATTCAATCCCCACTCTAGGCAAGTCACTGCTGAAGTGATTGTGAGCAATTGCTCCCTGTGTGCCTCACAGGGAGGGGGGGTAGAACACACGGCTATACGTGGCCACCCTCCAGATGGGTTAAATGCAGAGAAATAATTTCCCAAAACAAATCACCAATAACTATATTATTTATGGAATTAATTATTGTAATAAAGATTTGCTAAGGGTAATATACTGTAGTTCTTAATTATTTTCCAAAATAATCAACAATAGTGCCTAGGAAGAGGATCATTCATTTTATTCTACATTTTATATTGAACAACTAACCACAGAACCTTTCATTTTATGTGATGACTATCAATAGCAGCAAAAGATGGTAATAAAGAACAGTGGAATGATTTTTATCTGCAAAAGCAATGCACTTCAAACCACAAAGCAAAAGCAAATGAGACATGAAATGCACAGCACAATAAATCATACATCAATGTGACAATAAGTATTTGGCATCTCTAATTAAAGTGACAAAAATGTTGCAGTGTCAATTTGGTCAATAGAGAATCAATCACTACAATGTGGACTGGGATTTACAGTGTTTACTGTAGATTTATCTACATACACTTACATATACCATACTGATTAATTATCTGCAATATCTTTTGCTAACCCTATATTTCTTTCATAGCCCAAATGGTAGAGCGTGCACTGCTGGAAAAAGCCAGGAGTAACAATGGGTTATGTACCCAGGAATGCAACAGCTGACAAGATATTGGGAAGCTCAGTCAGCATATCCATATACCACAGAGCACATTTGTGCAACCCACCATCACAATTCGATGACAGAATATGACATGACAGAACTGGATTCACTGGCAAAAAGGTAAGAAAAGTGACTAAATACAACATGTGTAAACACCTCTCATTGGTCAGTAAGAATAGTGACAATACAGATGACTTGAGTGATAAGTAATGCCAAGCCAAGCATATGTAACTGACCAAAGTAATTATGTAATTATTTCACTATCGATTAAAGCTCGAACCATAAGCCTAATTTTAAGCAGTACAGAGCATTAACATGTTCAAGCAGATGCCGAGTTGGCTATAATTTCTAATTCAGACATAAGACATTCAACTCTTTCTATATACATACACATGCATGTGACTATAACTAATCTTCTATCCATTTCTGACCTGCCCAGATTTCTCCAATGTTCAAGAGGAAATTCTAATGCGAGAAAAACGGTCATATTCATACACAAGTCTTATATTACAAGCAAAGTCACATATCAATAAACAAGTTTGTTAAGGTGCATGCCTTTGGACTGTATGAGAAAACCAAAGCACCTGAGAAAACCCACACGAACACGAGGAGAAGATGCAAACTCCACACAAAAATTCCCAGGTGAACCCATCCCAGGATCAAACCCGGGTCCTCCTGCTGTGAGGCCACAGCACTATCCATTGTGCCACCCCTGAATCACACTTCAATTCAATTAAGAAGACAGACATCACTGTAACAAAACACATGCGCACAAGAAAACATAACACTTAGTAAAATTAAGTATGTGTGTGTATGTATGTGTATATGT
>JAOUQV010318168.1:0-12551 GCA_028565295.1 Aspidoras spilotus
AGCAAAAATTGCATATGTGGTGCTCTTTCTTGGCATGAAACCATACTGCTGCTCACAAACAGTCACTGATTGTCTAAACCTAGCTTCAATAACTCTCTTCCAAATCTTCATTGTGTGACTTTACGCCCCTGTAATTGCTACAACTCTGCACATCAGAAATCTCATTAAATAATCTAGTCGAAAATGACACTCCCATCTCTCCCACACATTTCCATACCTCTACCGGTATATCATCTGGTGTGACTGCTTTTTCCTTCTTCATCCTTTCCAAAGCTTTCCTTACTTTATTCCTGCTAATCTTTACTATATCCTGTTCCACTATTTCTATGCCTCCCACTCTTCTTTTCCTATCATTCTCTTTATTTATCAGCTTCTCAAAATACTCCTTCCATCTTTTCCTCACCCTCTCCTCACCTGTCAGTACAAACCCATTTCTATCTTGGATCACCCTGACATGTTGCACATCCCGTCCCGCTCTATCTCTCTGCCTTGCAAGGCGATACAACTCCTTCTTCCTAAATGTCTAACATATCATACAATTCATCATAGGCCTTCTGCTTGGCCTTTGCTACCTCCCTCTTTGTCCTATTCTTTAACTCTTTATATTCCTGCTTACTCTCTTCAGTCCTCTCCCTATTCAATTTCTTCTTTGCCAACCTTTTCCTATAAATGACCTCCTGAACTTCCTTGTTCAACCACCAGGTTTCCTTGCTTCCTTTCATCCGTCCAGATGACACACCAAGTACCTTCCTGCCTGTCTGTCTAATCACTGTTGCTGCTTCTACCCAGTCATCTGGAAGCTTTTTGCTACAACCCAAAGCTTTTCTTAACTCCTTTTTGAACTTCTCACAGCATTCCTCTTTTCTTAACTTCCTCTTCTCTACATTTACCCTTCTTCTCTTTTTTACTACCAGAGTCATTTTGCAAACCACCATCCAATGTTATATAGCTACACTGTCCCCTGCCAGTACCTAATAGTCTCCAATCTCTTTCAAGTGACCTCGTCTACACAATATGTAGTCTACCTGTGTGCTCCTGCCTCCACTCTTGTAGGTCAACCCGTGCTCCACAGCCATTTCCATCCTCTTTGCAAAACTCACCACCATCTTTCCTTCTGGATTCCTATCATTAACACCAAACTTGCCCATCACTTCCTCATCACCTTTGTTTCCTTCACTAACATGCCCATTGAAATCTGCACCAATCACCACTCTCTTCTCTCTGCTCTCTACTACTTCATCTAACTCCCTCCATAATCTCTATTTTTTTCCTCCAACTTACAGCCAACTTGTGGTGCATAGCCACTGACAGCATTCACTATTACACCTTTAATTTCTAACTTTGAACTCATCCCCATCTGACAGCCTTTTCACCTCAACAACACTCTTTGCATAGTCCTCCTTCAGGTCCACCCCAACTCCATTTCTCTTTCTATCCACACCATGATAGAACAGTTTAAAACCTGCACCAATGATTCGAGCCTTGCTACCATTCCACTTCGCTTGCACATACAAAATATTGACATTTCTTCTCTCCATCGTGTCAGCCAGTTCTCTAACTTTCCCTGTCATCGTTCCTACATTCAAGGTCGCTACCTTCAGCCCTACGCACCTAACTCTCTTGTTCTCTCTCCGTCTCCTCACACGCTTCCCTCCTTGTCGTCTTCGGCAAACAGTAGCCTAATTTCCAACAGTACCCTGCTTGCAGCCAGTACTGGTGGCGGTCGTTGTTAACCCTTCTTGACGCAATCCTCACCATTTACCCGGGCTTTGGACCGACACTAGAACACTGGCTTGTGCTCTCTAATAGCTGGTTCTTGTACAGATACAAATAACAATAATAATACAGTTTGTGACAGCAATATGCAGTTAAATTAGCATCATTAAGATCCGTTACTTAAAGCAGTTATGCATCTTGTTCTCTTGCACAAAGGTGTGTGTGTGGTTTTAGTGAAGTCCACACAAAGATATGAATATATGATATTTTTTGAATAACGGGTACGGGTTAGCATTAATTAGGTGTGTTAATATTTATGTCTGTAAAAATGGTATATAAGTACCAAACGTGTGTTTGTGTGTGTGTGTAAAATTAGATTTTTACTGCTCACCATTTAGCAGACTGAAGTGAAAAGCAGATCAGACAGAACTGGAAAAAGTGAGTCAGAGAATATTTATATATTTATTTACAAGCCGCGCTGCATCTTACCGTTGTGTGCTCAGGGGGAACGAGAAAATTATGCAATCTGGATGCAAAGCTGTTTTTATTTAAATCAATCCTCACTTATGGAAGGTTGAATAGGTATACCTTGCTTAAAAGGAGTTGTTACATTAGCAGCTCAGCCAGTTCAATATAAGCCTCTCGGCTTAACCAGCCGCTAAGTAGCCTTTGGCTGTGTTTGGTATACCCCTGATACTGCAGTACATGTATGAGCCAGTTAGGGCATTTTCACTGTGATCATATGCCACATGCCAGGCCACCTAGTAGTCCAGTGATTCTTCTTTTTTGAATGACATTGGAGAAATAAAATGTGTTATCACAGACTTTTAGATTTTCCTTGTGCTGCGGAAAAAAGGATGATCAGGGATCTAATGAGAGGGAAATAATACAATGATTTCAGGTCATCATGGCATCGGCTCATTTGCTATTCTGCTCTAACTTCATCAAATATCTCTAGAGTTATTATTGTAGCCAGGGTCAGCATTGATGAAATGTAAATCTGTCAGACATGAAGTGATCTCAATGAAATGAAACAAGAGAGAGACAGAGAAAGAGAGGGAGGGAGAAAGAAAACGAGAGAGATGAGTGGATATAAGTAAGATCAGATTGCAGTGTGCCTAACTCTACTGCTTTTTCAGAAAAGGACGTTCTGTATTAAATATGGCTTACCCTTGGGCCAGAAGAGAATTTCTATTATATTTTAGGAAATATAAAATAATGAGTTGGGCAGGTTCTAGGGGACAGGGAGGGAAGTATGAGCAGTACAAGATGATCCCTCTGGAGTAATGGAAGGTTTATGCTTAGATTATAGCCGAAGTGAGGCAGGTGCTATTTTGATTGACAAGTCTCCCATGAGACGAAATGGACTCAAGGTCAAAAAACTAAAAGAAAAATTTACCTGGATGAATAAAGTGTGACAATATAAGAAGACATCACTATTCACAGTCATTAATAAAGTGTCACCAGACACCATTTTTATATAAGCAACTATAAAATATATATTTAAAAAATTGTTATCTAAAAATAAAGCAGTGAAGTAAAGGTCATGTATAGTTATCACTCTCCACACAGATGATTACATTCAAGCAAACAGTCTAGACATTTCAAATAAATATTGATTAAAAAGACGCGGCATCACTGCTTTTATCCACTAAACACCATAGTACACTACACTGAATGAATAAGGAAGACCCGGCTGTTTTTCTGAAACCTCTTCATTGACCTTATTGTCAAGGGTAACACTGCTAGCCATGTGAACATGGGGAGAACATGCAAATGGCGGATCGACCCTGTTGCTATGAGGCAACAAAACTACCCACTTCGCCATCGTGCTGGCCCCACATCTTTAACAGATGTTTTTATATTTCATTTTAGTGTGTAATCCTCTCCCTGATATAGTGTTATGTGCCTGTGTTTATGTGCCAAACACACTATAAAGACCTACCCACGTGTGTATAAAAACATAGAATACCCGCAACCATGTATCCTCCGAATTACTGTAGCAAGCACAGACTAAAGTTTCTCGGGGTTAAAGGCCCTGTGTTTTGAAATGTAAACATCTGAGAATGTTTTTGTTTCTATACAAATCTTTGCCTGCTGAAAGGCTCACTTAACCTAGGATGTGCCTGTAAACTCCCCTGGGGGTCAGTGGTTTGTGAGTTATGGAAGAAAATAGTGCAGACAGGAGAAAAGAGAAGCTCTACTCTGCTGAATGTTTATTCATAGACTGGAGTCTCGCAACCACTAACAACCAGTGGTGGCTTAATGATAAGCCTCAATTGGTCAAATCCTTGTGATTACTGATCAAGTCCCAGCGTTACAAATCCACTACTGTTTTTCTACAGTCAGAGTACATTTTGACTTAACCTTGTAGTATATTAAGAATGAATAATTATTCTTACCAAAATGCTGGCAAATTTAGTTAGAATAATTTAGGAAGGTTGAGGTTTGTTATTTAAAGGTCAGTCTAAATCAGCCCATAGCGTTGCTTACTACTGTCTTTTTTATATTGCTGACTTGTGCAGTACTAATAACTGTATTCTACATTATTCACAATTTCATCTCTGGTCTCATCAACATTATAGCTGCTTTCAAAGAGCCAGTTGTAAATGATTATTCTATCAATCTCTGGTCAGCCCTGCAATCGTGTGGTACAAGGTTAAACCTGGCATGCACCTCATTGTGGAAATTGATGGACTTAAGAACCATGCTGCAGCCCACAGTTCTAGTCCTCATGAGTGGGGTTGGTATGTTATGGGACAGGGTTGCCATCCCGTACAAAAATGACAAACAAAAGAACAGAAGTGCAGGAAGTTTTATTAAAAAAACACAAAAGAAAGTGACAAAATGAACTAAACACCATCATTAAGGTGAGGAATGTGCTACGTGACAAGCATGTGGAACATGTCCCCAAGACACACTGCTGCACAGACATGCACACATAAACACGTGACACAAATAGTCATACCATATCAGACAAACATGGTAAATCACAGCCCCAGCGCAACCCCAGGTAGGATCTTAATCCTTTCATGCTGCTACCGCTGATTAATGGTAGGTGATCGCTATGTTTCTGGACCCCTTCTCTTTGACCTTACTGTCAAGGGTTAAATAGCTAGGAGCATAGCTATAGACAGTATGAGCGTTCAATATCAATCATAAACTGAGCAAGTCGGATGCAATGAGAATGAAATAAGCATGTGGCTTGATTACTAGGTTTTGAATCAGGTGCAATGCTAGCTTGGACTTCCAGATTCATATCTATGTACAATACATTCAGGTGATATATGAGGCTTGAACTACTAATATATATAGAGAAAATGTGTTTATTCACTGTTTAATCTGGATGTTTCAAAACACACAGTATACAGACCTTTAATGGGTGTTACCTGTTTTGAGTTAATTGTGTTTTTCCCCATGAAGAGAGAGAGAGTTTTCTTGCACTCCAGAGTAATAGCGATATGTTATATCTGCCCATGAAGTGAATGACCAAAAAGAAGAGCTTAAAAAGATGTTGCTTAAAGTGAATATTTCATTCACACTTTCAAAATAAAATCAATTGGCCAAGTAGAACACAATTGAAATGCAAAAAAATATTCCATTACAGCGTCCTGAATGCAAGAATCACAGTAAATAAGAAAAGCAGGAGACGGAAAGGTACAAAACTGCTGAGCTAATAACCATAACAATAATCACCATATTTTTCATGCAATGCCTTGCAATAAATAACAACCATTATGCTTACAACATGGGTGCAAGTTGTAGAGTTTTGGTAATGATTTGCCAGGTCAAAGGACAAAATTTAACTACCCACCGTGTCACTGTGCCACCTTTACTATACATTTTTTGGGCATTCAGGGCTCAATAATGAGTATGGTAAGTACAAGCTAGCCTGGTCCAGTCCAACAGAACAGCTTCTTTAGTACAAATTGGTAATTATTTTCTACTGCTTGGCATGTGGGTTTATTACCTCAGATGAGACGGTACCAGGATGCATTAGGGAAGAAGGCAAGTTAATGGAGGGCATGGTGATGTTCTGGGCAGTGTTCAACAAAAAATGGTAGGCTCAGTAACTATGTGGTAGGAATATGATACACTGTGCATCATATTTGTGAAGATTAAGTAGTGTCCAGAGCGAAAGTAGTCAAAGTGAGAATAATCAACAAAAAAAGTATTCAGAAGTCTAATAATGGGTAGTAGCTGCAGTGTCCTTACCTTCGCATGGTCATCTTGTCTTGCCACTAGGGCTTATTTGAGGTATACAATAGAGTGATGCTGTGCAGGTGGCTCCTGGTAGAGGTGTAGGTAAATAATAGTTACAATTTTTTAAAAGAAGAAGAAATATTATGAACAAACTATTAATATACACACACACTGTACCATAATTCAATTTCTTGTTAACCAAAATATCTAATCAGCCAATCACATGGCTGCAACTCAGTGCATTTAAGTGTGTAAGGGTGATCAAGACAACTTGCTGAAGTGCAGACCAAGCATAAGGATGGAGAAGAAAGGTGATGGTCTGATGATTTCAGAAACTGATGATCTACTGGGATTTTCACACACAACTACCTCTAGGGTTTACAGAGAATGGTCTGAAAAAGTGAAAATTTCCAATGAGCAGCAGTTGTGTGGACAAAAATGCTTTATTGATGTGAAAGGTCAGAGGAGAATATGCAGACAGGTTTAAGATGATAGAAAGAAAAATTAACTCAAATAACCACTTGTTGTAACCTAGGTGTAGAAAGCAGAATACAATCACTGTTAAAAGTATGCCATAAAGAATTAGGGCAATTACATTTTTTTTACTAGCAAGGTTTACCGAATAAAGTGGCCTTTGTAGAATTATTTTTGAATGTATCAGTAATTTATTGATGGTGCTATTATACAACCATTTGTTGGGGAAGATTTTAGAGGTTAGTATATCCAAGCTCAACTCTTAAGGCCCATGAGTCATTGGCTTTAGCTGAGAGGATTTGTCTTTAGCATCCAGCTTTGGTGTTCCCAGTTTCTAGCCCAGTGCTGCTGACTTGGACCTTTCCTAAATCTTAGCACAGGACAAGTGCATTGCCAGACGGATTAGATGAGCTCAGTAGCAAATACTGGCACACTTTGTGATGGAACAGCTTACTTATTCCAGGTCATCTTCAGCATTTCTGTTGAAAAACGCACTGGGAATCTGTACATAAAGGAGTGCTTGATGCAATTTACGGTTGGACTAACTAATAAAGAATAAAAACATGCTTTCTGTGCTTATAATTCACAGTAAATTGTTAATATTACTAGTAGTGAATTTGAAGCATTTTTTATCAGTAATGGCAAACCCTACTGGCCCAAATGCAGCAAAACAAACTGAAATCGTGATCCTGCCACCACGTTTCATAGTTGGAATAAGATTTTTACATGAATTCACAAAATGGTTTCAAAAGCAATCTGGCTTTTCCATTTTATCTTGTTCATTTTGCGAATTTCTTTTGCTATATAATTGCAACTCTGCACATCGGAGTGTTCTCCTGATGATGAACACATGATCATTAATCATTAGCCCATGTAAGAAAGGCCTTTATTTTATTCAAAGTTACATTGTGTTCCTTTATGACCTCACAGAGTATTATACATCTTGCTGTTGGCTTGAACACTCCAGCGAAGATAATGCATGGTCTTAAATTTCCTCTATTTGTACACAAATTAGTATGTCTAATGTTTAGACATGTCAGAACAATGTTTAGAAGGTGTAACTTTTCTTTTTTTCATCTTTTGTCTTTTTCCTGCCACTAGGGGTCGCTACAATCGTACAATTATTAAAGTTCCATTAGACCAGTTTAGACCAGATTATTATTAATTAGCTATCACCCACATGGGGATGTGGTTCTTATGAAGGTTTCTTCCTTTTATGATCTTGGTGAGTTTTTCTTTGTCACTGTTCTCCCCTTGGTTTTCTCATTACGGATAGAAATAACGCTTATAGAAACTTTATTGATATTTTCTGAATTTCCTGTAATGTAAAGCTGCTTTATGACACTGTACCAATGTAAAAAGTTCTATAGAAATAAAATACAATTGAATTCAAACAATGTGATGCCACTTGCTCCATATTGTGTTAAGTTAGAGCTGCTTCTAGCCTATAAATGGATCGGAAAATAATTGCAGGTGGCAACACGTGAATCCTAAACCTAATAAAAAAATCCTCTCTCCTGAGCATCTCCAATTTTATTATTTCTGTTTCACTGCCTCTCATCGTTCATTGACCTTTTTGATTGCTGTGTGTGTTCAAGTCCATAAAACCTGGTATAGAACAGGTATCAGCAATGTCTCACCTTCCCCTCCAGGGCAAAGACAAGCTAATGTGAGAACTGCAGGGAATAGAGAGCAAGGCATCAAGAGGGAAAGACACCAAGTACTGCAGCCGTTAATGGCATACATTCAATGAAGTCGCAAACGCTCTCCGATTCCTCCAATAAAATCCCAAATATCCATTATTAGCCTGCAGAAAGTGACATTTTATTGACCAGCCATTAATTTCTAGGTACTTGGTATGGTGTTTCTCTGCCTTTTTCTCAGATGTTCATTGTCTTTTAACTTGGATAATCACACCAACTTTAAGGCATTCTACTCATGTTGACATTTTTTGGCTTACTCTGATTCAATTACAATGATTCACCTAGCTTGCTTGCCTTTGGACTGTGGGAGAAAAACAGAACATCAAGAGTAAACCCATGTGAACATGCAAAATAAACACAGAGATTTCCCAGGTTGCCTCACCCAGGAATTGAACCCAGGTCCTACTTGCTGTGAGGCCACAGCACTATTCATTGTGCCACCAAGCACAATACTATGTAAGCTTTCATAATCTGTCAGTTTTGCCATTTTCCTCCTTACAATTCATTTAAAATTTACAAAAAACTCCGAGGGTTTCTCCTTGCTTTTGGCAGTTGTCTCTTATTTTAGAGCACTCCAAAAGAGTGGGTAGCCAGTAAAGAAGTGGGCCTCAGGAGCACTCCACTAAACGATACCCTCATGCAGTGACTCTCTTGTATGTAGATTGCCATAATGACATGTGCAAATTGATTATGTGATTTCAATGTCTGTCAGGTGCAGAGTAGAAAAAAAATTGGTTTCCTAAAATGCTGTATCTAGTGGGCCATTTTTGAAGCCCTGACTAGATCAAGACATCAGGTTATGCTGGAAATAGCAGTGGTTACACTGGAATTAGCAGTGAGAACCAGACTGGAGTGTTCTAACATGCAGGAAGACATTGCTGCAAATTGATATTATTTTCTTTGCACATCCGAACTTGAAAGAAATTGTGGTAAGAGCACAGGTACTGCTGCAGTATGGCACCCCTGGATTAGAAAGGGTTAAGAGCAGTTCTAAAGTCTTGAAGTACTGGGTCTTGAACACCTAAACCTAACCAAGTGCCCTAACCATGTAGTCACCACTGGCATATATGTAATTCTAGAAAACCTATTAGTTTATCACTACAATTAGGGACGAAAAAAAGTTAAAAGATTAATAAATAGAAAAATAATCATTTGTGTGGCAGCCCTAGGTACAATTAATTAGAAAAATGTTGAATGACTTAAACTTTCTTTAAGACCAGTTAAATGTCTTGCATACAAGGTGATTCATTTGGGGTCAGGTTACATGTAGAACATGCTTAATTAGATTATTTAAATCACCTGCAGGTAGTTAATTCCCCAGAGACCTTATTGGAAAGACTTTTCAAAAGGGTCTAACCGCAAGCAGAAAATCTGAGATAAAAACATGCAGATTAAAATAAAGAAAGCTAATTATTTTAGGTACACTGATATTATGGTATATGGAACATCAATTTGTTAAACTGAAGGCCATTTAAACTCTGTTCGATGCATTAGGGAGAATCTGAACTCTAGTGAATATAATTCAATTTGAACCCACTTTCCTTCCAATACAATGAAACACCACTTTCCAATCTGGGCATATTGTCCATTTATAGTTTGCCTTAATAAACATGAATATGATGCCTTTTTACCTTCAAGTTCGCAATAAACCAGGAAGAAAATTCAAAGAAAAACCAAAGACAAATCTTAGTATATTTAACAGTGACCTCTATAGGCAATTTTACAGTAACTAACAAATTCTATATTGCCACTAATAAGTACTTTGTCATATGATCAGTTATGTATACGTTTGAGAAAAAAAGGAGTGTCTCCTATTTAAAGTTGAAATTGAGTTTCTATGTATAAAGTATATAGTATAAAGTATAAATATTTTATACAAACTTGTTGGAGTGCAGCCAAACCGGCTAAAAGGCATACCCAATGACAAATAATGTCCAGAGCCGACAAATACACCGGTGCACTTTATTCCGATCAGAAAGTGTTAGACTACGTTCTGTGCTATGAACAACGATATTCAGCGCCAAATTGCGAAAAAATGTGCCGGAAGCACATGACAGCAACACGCCACCCAACCCACCAATTCTAACTATGGCCCTTAAAAAAAATCAAGCAAAAAATAATCATATATAAATAAAAGAAAGTAAAGTAAGAAAATATCCTGTGAGGAGCGGTAACCCACGAACGCACAGCGACTGTCACCGGAACTTTAAAGTATATTTTGAATTAACTTAAAGAAAAGACAAATATATCATATTTGATATATTGAGAACCATAGGGAGAACCATGGCTTATTTGCTAATTATTTGCTACATAATTCACTGGCACTCATTTTTTGCACCAGCACACATGTGCAATCAGTGTCGTCATCAGTTGATGTCATCCAGTTCCTTGTTTATGACTGACACTTCTCTATTCATTAGTACACATTTCTCAGCAACAAAACAACAAAACTTTCTCCATACTTTGCACAGTCTTCTATACAGGTGCATATCAATAAATTAAAATATCATCAAAAAGTTAATTTACTATAGTAATTCGATACAAACTGTGAAATGCATATATTATATAGATTCATTACAAACACAGTGATCTATTTAAAGTGTTTATTTCGATTAATGTTGATGATTTTGTCTAACAGCCAATGAAAACCCAAAATCATTATCTCAGAAAATTAAAATATTTAACACAAAACACCTGCAAAGTCTTTTAAATCCAATGTGTCGTTTTTAGATGAAAGTAAATTTTGCATTTTGTGCAAAATGGAGGAAGAGTGAAAAGGCACATAGAAACTTGCTGTTTGAGGTGTAGTATGAGGTTTCCACAATCAGTGATGATTTGGGGAGTCATGTCATCTGCTAGTGTACGTCTACTGTGTACAAATTTTAGAGCGCTTCATGCTTCCCTCTGCTGACAAGCTTTTGGAGATGGAAATTTCATTGTCCAGCAGTATTGAGTGGATTTACTGTACATAATTTTCAGTAGGCCAAAATATCTGCATTCAGATTCTTTTTTTTTAGTTGGTCTTATATAATATTCAAATTTTCTGAGATAATGGTTTTTGGGTTTTAATTGACTGTAAGCAATAATCATCAACGTTGACAGAAATAAACACTTGAAAAAGATCACTGTGTTTGTAATGAATCTATATGATATATGCATTTTACAGTTTGTATTGAATTACTGAAATGAACTTTTTGATGACATTCTAATTTATTGAGATGCACCTGTAAATGTCAGCACTCGGTACTACCTCAGAAAACACAAACAATTCACTGCACTTCTCCTCTTTTCTGCAAATCACAGTAAATATGGCTTTAGAAGTTTAAATATAAACTTAATGCAGATTACTTCAGAAAAAATATAGGGTGGGCCATTTATATACATACATATATACATATATTTGAACCCACATATATCTATATATTTATATATTTATCTGTATATTAGATATTATATATAAATATATATATAGATATATATATATGCATTTTAGTTTTTCCCAAAAATGTGTCTGCCGGATAGGTATTATTCATTATCAAATATCTGACTGGTACAAACAAGTCTAAGCAACATATTTAGCGATTTGTTTAAATTATTGATTTAATTTTAATTCCACCTGAAACCTGGCTATGTTTTCGAAATCATTACCTAGTAGTCACCTGAACAGGGTGCAAGACATATTCAATCCTCCTCTTGGTCAGACATTGTCTTTTAGTACGAAAGAAAATGAACAATTAGGAAGTTTCCAGACAATGTGAAAGCTTCTGCACAAATAAACGTGTGGATGACATCCGGCCTGTAGTCGATTATTGCAGTCTCACAAGTAAAAGACTTTATATTATATACAAACCGAATAGAAAAAATGTAACAATTACATGGAAACTACAATCTGTAAATACAAATGTAATGCAATAATTTACAAATGTTCAAAACTGATATTAAATTTACGATAGGACTTAGACAACATATCAAATGTAAAAAGTAAGACATTTTAAAATTTTATGCCAAATATTGGCTCATTTAAAATTGAAATTGAATTTGAAATGACAGCAACACATCTCTAAAAATGTTAGGGCAAGAAGAGCCTGGAAATGTTAAAGGCACAAAAAAGGAACAGCTGGAGGACCAGTTGGCAATAGGTCATTACCTATTACCAGAGACCATTATCTGTGAACACAATTCACTGTGCCATCTGCTGTTGCCAGCTAAAATTCTGTAGTTTGAAAATGAATCCATATCTAAACAAGATCCAGAAGCGCAGACATCTTCTCTGGGCCAAGGCTCATTTCAATTCAATTCAATTTTATTTATAAAGCGCTTTTAACAATAAGCATTGTCCCAAAGCAGCTTTACAAAAAAGGTTTTTATCCCAGATGATTAACGGTGGCAAGGAAAAACTCCCTGAATAAGTAAGGAAGAAACCTTGAGAGGAACCAGACTCATAAGGGAACCCAT
>JAOUQV010318191.1:0-12546 GCA_028565295.1 Aspidoras spilotus
CAAGTCATGGCTGAAGTGCCCTTGGGCAAGGCACCTAACCCCCAGTTGCTCCCCGGGCGCTGTGATGGCTGCTCACAACTCCGGGCACGTGTGCTGACTTCACCAGTGTGTGTGTATTTGTGTGTTTCACTGCACGAATGGGTTAAATGCAGAGGATCTATTCCGCAATGTGCAAAACATAGTGGCAAAATGTATCACTTTTACTATTTGCCACTATGCTTGCACACAGCTGACTTGGTCTTTTGTATTTAACTCATCCATGCAGTAAAACACACATATATACACAAGTGAAGTTATCACTTGTGCCTAGAGTGGTGAGTAGCCTCCACTGTGCCTGGAAATTGAATCAGAGAATTTCTGGTTGCAGAGTCTGTAAATGTGCATGACATTGACCTCAAATAGTACGTAGTGCATTAAATATAATACATGCTTCTTAATTAGGACACACAGACTTTGTAATCCAGAGATTTCTTATTTCTCAGAGAGTTTTAACTTTTCTTATTTTCTTTATTCACCTTTTATTGCTTATTGTTTAAAGTCACTTTCATTTCATTTCATGAACAAGTTTTTCATCTATACACAAGGTTTATTAAAATAGTAATAATAATACAAATAATACATTCAGCTTATATAGCGCCTTTTAAGACAGACTTTAATTTTTTCCAGCAAAAATCTGACAATTAGTCAGTGTAGATTGCTTTGATTTATCTTTTTTTTTTTTTTTTGTACACAACTTTGGTCATTGCTGTAGAAAAAAATCTGATTTGATTTGCTTCTCATATTTTTGGTTTTTCCTTATTGCTCCAGTACAGATGTTATTTATTATTATGAATTGAATTTTATTGGTAATACACACAGCTGTGACAAATTTAGACAGCACACTGTGATGGACCCTGCAATCGCTGTTAAGCCGTGAAAGCTACAGGAGGGTTAATGGTGCAGTGTGATATCAATGCTAACGAGAGTTGGGATTACACACACAATCTAGTCCAATGAGCTCAGTCAGTGTGTCAGAGTAGTGATGAAGAGTGATGGTGATGGTATCGGTGCCTAATCCTGTGCTCAGCCATGAGAGAGCTCATTAATTACTGATACCTCGTGTTAACGCAACACCTGAACCTCATTCCGAATCCACTGTAGAGAGACTCACAAAGAATATTGTGAAAGAGAAATTAAGATGAGTGACAAATTTTAATTAAAAAAAATCCCAGAAAGTTTTATTTTATTACATTTTATCACCCATTAAATTCAGGTGACTTCTTCAATAGGAGATAGGCATAAAAATCCCAAACTTGAATGCAAAACATTTGCATAATAACCAAACATAAACAGGGTCATACTTGTTATGGTATAGGGTTTTAGGATCCAATTGCACTAGCTTGAAGATGAGTGTTCGGGAAATATAAAAATAAGCCATTGATACAAATATGATATAAACGAATTATTTAATGTGCATTTGTTTATTATTAGCTGTGCAATATATATAAAACTGCCCATGGCTGGGATCAAGCCTGTGAGGTTATGAGCGCTTTAACACACTCAGCAAGAGTCAAGCGGGTGCTGGAACCTGAATGGCTCAGGTTGTAAAGAGGCAGATAACAAAACTGATGTGAAACATAAATAGCAAAGGACAAAGAAGAAGCACCCGCTAGTGCAGCTCAAACAAGAGAAACAATGTTTATGTTTATTTACACTTTTATTTTTTATAAGAAAATTCCCAATTAAAGTATATAGAAGTATGTAATTAAACCTGATTCCAGGTTGGGATGAAGTACTCACAATAGAACAACATATAAAATGTCAAAAGTAAGACATTTTTTTAAATTTTATGACAAATATTGGCTCATCGCAAAAAAAGTTGGGAGGAGGCAGTAAGAACACAAGTATAAAAAATTGCAACTCATTAGGTCAATTAGAAATAGGTTCCTTAACAATAATGGGTATAAAAAGATCAACTTTGAGTGGCAGTGGCTCTCAAAAATAAATATGGGAAAAGGATCACTATTTCCCCTAATTCCTTGCTGACAAATAGTGGAGCAATATAAGAAAGGAGTTTGACAGTGTAAAATTTTGAAAAAGAGTTTGAACATATAATCATCTACAGTGCATAATATCATCAAAATATTCAGAGACTCTGGAAGAATCTCTTTGCGTAAGGGTCAAGGCCGGAAAACCATACTGTGTGACCATACGGTACTACATCACATACAGGCATAGGAAATCACAAAATGGACTAAGGAATATTTCCAGAGAACATTAACTCACAGAACTACCTCTAAGATAAAAACCAGTCTGGCTTTAAAGCGGCACACTCTACTGAGACAGCACTCCTGGCCAGCACTGAGAGTTTGCATGCAGCTCAATCAGCCAAATTCTCTTTCGTCCTCATCCCCCTAGACCTCTCAGCAGCATTCGATACAGTTAACCATGAGACCCTTTTGTCCATCCTTGGGAGTCTTGGAATCTAGGGAACAGCTTGGCGATGGTTTTCTTCCTACCTCACCGACAGGTTGTATCAGGTATTGTGGAGAGGATCTATGTCATCAACCCGCAAACCACTGGTGTCCCACAAGGCCCAGTGCTTGGTCCGCTTTTGTTCTCACTCTACACTTGCTTTCTCGGTGAGGTTATATCCTTACATGGCTTCTCATATCACTGTTAGGCTGATAACACCCAATCTCCTTTCCTCCCTCAGACATTCAAGTCTCCGCCAAGATCTCGGCATGTTTCGCTATCATATCAGCATGGTTGGCGGATCAGCAGTTAAAATTTAATCCTGACAAAACGGAAGTGCTACTCTTTCCAGGAATGCTTGTTCCCAACAGGACCTTTCCTCTCTACCGACAACGTCCAAATCACTCCATCTACCATGGCACACAACCGGGGGTAACTATTGACGAAAAATTGTCCTTTCCCTCCAACATTGCTAATGTCTCTTGATCATGTCAATTCATTCTCTATAATATTAAAAGTATTCTTATATCATCCAAATGAGTATGGGTTCCCCTGTGAGTCTGGTTCCTCTCAAGGTTTCTTCCTTACTTCCTGAGGGAGTTTTTCCTTGCCACCATACTCATCTAGGACTCTCTAAAGCTGCTTTGGGACAATGTCCATTGTTAAAAGTGCTTTTTAAATAAAACGATTAAAGAATTGAATTGAATTATTTGTCAATTTCATTTCACACAGGCAACACAGATCCTCAAGAATGAACTACTGAAACTCCCTCTTAGCGGGGCTTCTGCTAAGTGCTCTCCGTCCCTTACAGTTGATAAAGAATTCGACTGCAAGACTTGTATTCAATGTTCAATCCAAGCTCACACACACTACACCACTGCTCTGCACTCTCCAATGGCACCCAGATTTAAAACACTGATGCTCACTTAGAAAGCCAAGAATGGTCCTGCACACTTCTACATTACGGAACTTATCACACCCCGCACTGCTCCTCGCGCACTCAAATCGTATAGCTCTGCTCGACTGGTCCTCCCAACTCTTAGGGGATGTGGAAGGCATGCTTCTAGACTCTGCTCGGTTCTGGCTCCTAAATGGTGGAATGAACTTGTTCGAACGGAAGAGTCAGTAGCTATAATTCAAACGCTGTTTGAAGAACCCACTTATTCTGCACTTACCTCAACCCATATTTTACCTACTCAAATTTTCTACCCCCAGCCACCCCCCCTCAAAAAAAACCCACATGCACAATTCTGCAACAGTTCTTGAGGATATTCTTGATTTCCTGTCTATTCAGAAAAGATTGTGTTTACTGATATTAACTTAAAGCATTTTTGTAAGTCGCTCTGTACAAGGGCGTCTGCTAAATACTACAAATGTAAATGTAGTGCATGTGGCATGGGCAGCTTACACATCTGAAAATACACCATCAATGCTGAAAGGCATATCTAGGTTATAGAGCAACATATGTTCCCATCCAGATGATGTCTCTTTCACGGAAGACCTTATTCAGCATGAAAATGCCAAACCAAATACCGCATCAATTACAGCAACATGGTTGCGTAGGAGAAGGATCCGGGTATTAAAATGGCCAGCCTGCAGTCCAGATCTTTCACCCATAGAAAATATCTGCCGCATCATAAAATGGAAGATATGACAAAAAAGACCCTAAACAGTTGAGCAACTAGAATCCTACATTCCTCAGTTTAAACATTTTATATGTCATCTATGTTCTATTCTGAATAAAATATGGAATTTTGAAATGTCCACATCATTGCATTTCATTTTTATTTACAATTTGTACTTTGTCCCAGCTTTTTTGAAATTGCGTTTTCAAATGTTAATAAATAAAATAAAAGATAATAGGATAATAATTGAACCAGCAAATCCACTACTTACTTATTTAAATGTGCAAATCTGCTAATTGCAATTTGGCAAAAAAACACATGATCAGGAGAAAATATAAATAAAAATGTGTATAAATTTATATAACAATATAAAAAATTTGAGTAGGCACTGCTAATGTGGGAAATAAAACAAGTACAGCACCTTGACTAACTGCCGGGAGAAACTGAAAGTTCTGAAAGCTCTGTGAGTTCAACATTCAAAGTTCAATGGGATATGGATAAACTACCAACTATGTATTTCAAACAATTATTTGAATTATTCATGTTTTGTTAAACAGTCACTACTTGGGTTGCCAAATGCCCAAATGGAAATTAAACATCAACATTGATGATTAATATCAAATAGATACAGGACGCGCTTTGATTAATATTCTTAGCAGAGGGAGAGAAATGTTCAGATTAGACTGAGACAGGGAAATGTGTATGAATCTACTTCTCTCACTCAGCATGTCATATTCCAGCACCCAGTGAATTTGCGTAAGTCACAAACAATCACATGCATAACACAAAAAATGGCAACCACAGAGAATAATGCTCATTCATTGGAAAAAAACTACAAAAATAAAGAAAATAGTCAGAAAATTACCACAAATGGCTGGAATGCATAAGAGAAAAAAAGGCCAAGTGTACAGTCTGCCTTCAGACTTTTTTATAAGCCACAGAAGAATGTGTGATATCAAACAGCAAGCATCAGGAGAAAACCATAGAAAGAGTGAGAGGCTGCAGAAGAAGATAGAGTACTCTCTATGTTTCTTATCTGAAAATTAAAAATTACATTGAAAAATTCTTGTTTTGCACTTGTAAAGATTTGTTTTAGCATCCAGTACAAATTGTTTAACAACTTTTATAAAAAGAATGTTACATGATGTTCATTATGTTGTTTTGCCTACAACATGGTTCTGAATAATTATTATAAAGAATCAATATGATAAAGCAACCCTAATGCCCACCAAAACCAAACATAAGCCCCCCAGAGCCGTAATTATAAAAAGAAATTTACAATGAGTTGTCTATTCAAATAAGTAACTATTTTCTGTGAAATTGCATACTTCATATTTATCAATCAGGATTTTGTCCCATCACTGCACCAAAACAGCACTATTTTATACAATTTTGTCACTTTGTGGTTGTTGGTTGCCAAGGATGTCCTCCTTGGGATAAGGATATACTAACTGAACACCCCAATCTCCTGTTGTAGCCTCGGGGATTCGTACCCTTATTAATATCCCTCCTGGCTTTTTTACCCCAACAATGCATGCTCTACTAAATTAGCTATACAGAATGAAACATACCTTTTATATCATCATAAACAAGATAATATCGATGCTGACATCTATATTAGAGAGCACAAGCCAGTCTCAAGCCCAGGTAAATGGTTAGGGTTGTGTCTGGAACGGCATCTGGCTTAAAACATTTGACAAATTAATGATCGGTTGTGGCCCATATTAAAAATGACTTCCACCAGTAGCAAACCTGAATGTATGGCTGAATGTAGGGATGATGACAGGGAAAGTTAGAAAACTAGCTGACATGATGCAGAGAGGAACTGTGGATGGAAATTGCTGTGGTAAACAAATAATTAAAGAAAGTCTGACAAGAGCTGAGGCTGGATCACACCGGAAGACTACAGAGAGTGTAGCTAGACAGCATTGGATGGTGGTTTGCAAGATGATTCTGGTGGTTAGGAAGAGGGAAAAGCTAGTTCAAAATGATTAAATAGCGGCAAGGAAGAATGTTGTGAGGAGTTCAGAAATTATTTGGGTGGTAGTAAGGAGCTTCCAGATGATGGGGTATGGAAAAATGAAGGTAAGAGTTATGTAGAGAGCTGTGGAATCTAGACTTAGACTGGTTGTTAGCAGCAGTATCGTTTCATGCAAAGAAAAGTATTGTGCTATTTAGACAAAGCTTATGACAGGGTACCAGTGGAGGAACTGTGGTGTTGCATGAGGAAGTCTGGAGTGGCTAAAAGTATGTTAGACTGGTTCAGGACATATATGACAACAGCATGACAGTGCTTCAACACTACTCACCATTATATTTTGCTTGATCAGCAACATTACTTGGTTTATCTCACTGGCTCAGCAATAAACTGGTTTCACTCCAGTTTGTGTAGAAAGCCCCAGGGCTTCATTATAGGACCAATGCTGTTTCACCTTTATGTTAATTATACAGTTGTATTCGTACTTACTTTTTGATAATGGCCAATCTATCAACACTGTGTTTTTTATTCTAAATATGGATAAAACTAAAATAATTAGTAATAATTTTTAAAGGGTAGTGATGTGGTTAAAATCCTGTTCCTTAGAACCACTGTCAAAACCCTGGGTGTCACTTTTGACAGTGATCTTATTTCAAGACCCATATTAGCAAAGCTTGTAGAACTGCAATTCTAGAACTGAATAGAATTCTCTGTTCAAATTAATTCACATTCTCAACAACTCGCAGTTATTTACATCAAATTAACTACAATTTGGCAACACACTGAATGTATATACTTACCCTATGATAAACTTAAGCACATACTTGTACACACACACTCATGCACACTTTCATGGAGGCACACGCACACACTCTTTCACACCCTCATTTGGACAAATGTGTCATACACCTACCCAACTTCTTTGGGGTGGTGGGGGTGCCTCAATGAAAGTGTGCATGAGTGTGTGTGTACAAGTATGTGCTTAAGTTTATCAACTTCTTTGGGGTGGTGGGGGTGCTAACATGAATGGCAACAGATGCCTAGACACAAAGATTATTAGCAACTAGAAATACATCAATTAATGTGTGTATTAGTGACATCTACTTTTATGATATTGTCAATAAGATATCTATAAACTTTAATAAACATTGGTTCATTAAAGCTAAGCAATATTTCCGTCAAGCTCTTATTTACGTTTCCATTAGTAAAAGAAATCCCAATTATTATGATTGAATCTTTCTTTACAGAAAGTCAGAACAGACAATTTGTCTGTGTGTGTGTTCGAGACTGACAGTGCTGATCTGGTCGCTGAACAGAAATTGTAGCCTGTAGCTGATTTGAAACGACAGAAACGAAAACACACTCCTGCAGCAACATCACACTTGTCTCTGCCTGTGGGGCAACATTGACTTTTAATACTGTTCTTCTGGATGTGGGCAGGTCACCATGGCAATGACCTATAGCTGTCAGGGTGTTAAATAATCCTGTTCAGACCAGAGATGGAGCATTTTGTCCTTGCTTACATGAAGAGTTCTGGTAAATGCTCCAGGATTATTTTGGTTTGCCAGATTTACCTACAATTATAAACAATATTGAGGTACAAATTCACATCTTAGGCGGAATTGTGGCACTTTACAGAAGAAGGACCTGGGTTAGATCCCCGAGTTAGATGACCTGGGAAATTTCTGTCCGGAATTTACATGTTCTTCCTGTGTTGGAATTAATGTTCTTCGGGTGCTCAGGTTTCCCCCCACATTCAAAGATATGGGTGTTAGGTTAATTGTTTTCTATAAAGTAGCCTTCAGAAAATGAGTGTGGTTGTGTGACCTACTATAGAGTGGTTCCCTGTAAACGGTTGTTCTGCTCTTGCGGCCAGAGTTGCCACATGTGGATTAAGTGGAAACTAATGAGAAAATGAATGAATAAAATTAACGTAGTGCTCTTGCAGCTGAGGATAATATTTACAGCAGGACATCATAACACCACATGTGGATTAAGTGGAAAATAATGAATAAATAAATGAATAAAATTAATGTAGTGCTCTTGCAGCTGAGAGTTTATATTTACAGCAGGACATCCTAACACCTTCACTTTCACTTTATTACGTTATTAGACTTTTCTCAAATCATTATTATTTGGTCATATTCATGCTTGCTCAGTTATGAGTTCTAATGTTCTAAGAATACTAGAGGGACATCAGAGTTTGGAAAGTTAGGATACAAAGTTAGACATAGCAGACTGAGATGGTTTGGACATGTACAAAAGAGGGACAGTGAATATTTTGGTAGGAGAATGTTAGAGATAAAGGATGACCAAAGAGGAGATATATGAAGGTGGTCAATGCAGACAGTTGGTGCGAAAGCAGAAGATGCAAAGATAAGAGTGAGGTGAAAAGATTGACTCGCTGTGGCCGCCCTGATAAAGGGGAAAGGCTGAAAAAAAAGAAGATCATGCCTGCTCAGTGAAAATGTCCAAACATGCTGTTATTTATTTTGTATTTTTGTCAAGGTTATTGGTGAAACGTTCCCTGTTTAAAGGGAAAGTCGAGTCGTCCCGCGGTCCAGAGCTGCAGATTAACCGAATCCCTGTTAATTAATCTTTATCTCCGTTCTCCTCTAACAGACCTTCCTCAACCTTACCTTTTTTTATCCAAACAGGCTGCGTCAGCCTCTAATTTGCTTCCTAGTCTTTATATATTATTTTATGTGTGTTAGACACAGAAGTTGTTTATGAGAGAGAGTGTGAGAGTTATATTTCTCGTCATGTCCTGGTTCAAGTGGGAAATAAAGACTCACACAAAAACTCAAAGGATTTGACAGTATCTTACTTTTTACAATAATATCAGTCACATTTTAGGAGTGATATAAGACTTCATCTGTGTGTTCCAGTACACATTGAGATGTTGTCCATTCAGGTAATCTCGGTCTTCCACATCGTCTGACTTCCTCCACAAGTGCTGTCGTTACACTTTCTTCAATGCTGTCATGTGGAACCTTATCACTGTAAGAACGAAACTTGTGAGATTTAGTATTGTTCAGCAACTCCTTTTCTGTTCCGGCCATCTTCCGGAGGCTTGCTGAGTGGTAATAAACATGTAAATAGGTGTTTGTATGCTAACCATTGGACAATGCCATCATCATGGATAAAGTGTAAGTTTTTAGACTGGCAAGTCGATTAGCAAGCCCTGGATAACTTGAATTTGGTAGCTTTTTTGGTCCCTGCTCACTTGCATTGGGCTAAACTGTGATATGCAATGTGCTTATTAGCTAGCCAAACAAATTTGCAACTGTTTTTACAACCACAATTTGAAAGGAGTTGGGATGTTCTGTAAAGCCAGCACTGCTTTTAAACTCGACATAATTCTGTAACAGATATTACCAGATGGGCTTAGCAACACTTTAGAAAACCATTATCAGAGAACACAGATTGTTGCTTTATTGAAAAGTGCAAGTTAAAACTCCATGTAAATGCCATATATCAATAACACACAGGAAATCTGCCAGCTTCTCTGGGATGGAGCTAATCTAGGATGGACTGAAACAAAATGAAAAAGTGTCCTGTGGTCTGACAAGTCCTCATTTCAAACTGTTTTTGGAAATCATGGACATTGTGTCCCCTGGGCCAAATCGAAAAAAGTGGATAGAGTCAAGCTAGGACCATAGGAAAGTAGCTATAAATAGTTAAAATGTCAGAGTGACTTTGTGCAGGTACAAGAATGAGACATCATCCTTGTTTAAGGTCACGGTTTGCATAAAAAAAAATCTGATTCGACTCAAGCATGTAAGCCGTAACTCCAAAAACACGCTGCATGTTATTGTCTAGTCGCCATGGGCAAATGAACCAAGTTCCTTAAATCATCCACCATTTCCAATAGGTCTCTTTGCCATTACGCTAAAAGATAAACATAAAAGATGCTTAGATTTAGCACACAAATTTCAGATAGGTGAACATCCCTCTCAAGCTATAGGTCCACTGATTTTCTGCTTTGGATAAAAATAAAATAAAAAGTACAAACTGTAAATAAATATGGAATGCAATAATTTACAAATTTTATAAAAAACTGATATTGTTGTAATAGGAAATAGGTCATTAACATGACTGTTTATAAAAAGTGACATCTTGGAGTAGCACCAGCTCTCCGAAATAAGGATGGGAAGAGGATCACCAACCCCTTTAATTCTGCACCGACAAATAGTGTAGCAATATCAGAAAGGATTTTGACAGATTTTGACAGTAAAATTGCTAAGTGTTTGAACATATTACCATCTACAGTGCATAATATCATCAAAAAATTAATCTGGAAGAATCTCTGTGCATAAGGTTAAAGCCGGAAAACCATACCGGGTGCCCGTGATCTTCGGGCCCTTAGAAAGCACCGCTTCAGATACAGGCATGCTTCTGTATTGTAAATCAAAAATGGCCTCAGAAATATATCCAGAAAACATTCTTATTGTACACAATTCACTGTGCCATTCGCCGTTAGCAGCTAAAACTGGTAATAATTCAAAGAAGAAGGCCAAGGCTCATTTAAAATGGACTATGGCAAAGTGTAAAACTGTTCTGCGGTTAGTCTTATCAAAATTTGAAGTTCTTTATGGAAATCAGGGACACCATGTCATTCGGACTTATGAGGAGAAGGACGACCCAAGTTGTTATCAGTGCTCAGTTCAGAAGCTTACATCTCTGATAGTATAGGTTGCATTAGCGTGTGGCATAGGCAGCTAACACATCTGGAAGGACACTGTTAATGCTGAAATATATATATCCAGCTTCTAGAGCACCATATTCTCCGATCCAGATGACCGCTCTTTCAGGGAAGACCTTGCATTTTCCAACATGACAATGCCAAACCACACACTGCATTAATTACAGCATCATTGCTGAGTAGAAGAAGGGTGCGGGTACTGAACTGTTATTTGCCCTGTTATTTTCAAATGCCTTGTCTGTATTCCTGCGCATTCTCCACAGATCTATCTATTAGTACATCTGATTCTCCATGATTTACTACTGATGTCAAGGCTCTAGCTTTACTACTGATGTCGAGAGTCTAGCTTTAATTTCAAATGTCAATTTATATTGGATACTATTGCTCCAATTAAAACAAGACGTCCTAAACCTAGTACTAAACGATGACTGAACGACAAAACATGCGCTACTAGATGAGAGTGCAGGAAAGTGTAAAAACCTACAAGTAAGTTTTTATCAGAAAACAGTGAAAGCTGAAAAAATTAAATATATCTATAATATTATTGTGGAAACCAGCCATTATAGAGTATTTCTAGTGCTGGTCCTAAGCCCAGGTAAATGGTGAGGGTTGCGTCAGAAAGGGCATCCGGCATAAAATGTTTGCCCAAAATTAAAATGCAAGTTAATGTATGTTCATGCTTACCGGATAGGTCACAGCCTGGGTTAACAACAACCGCCACCAGTATTGGCAGCAAACAGGGTACTGACGGAAATTGGGCTACTGTTTGCCAAGGACAACGAGAAGGGAAGCGTGTGAGGAGACGGAGAGAGAACAGGAGATTCAAGATGATAGGACTAAAGGTAGCAACCCAGAATGTAGCGATGATGACAGGGAAAGATAGAGAACTGGCTGACATGATGGAGAGAAGGAAGGTGGATATTTTGTGTGTGCAGGAGACAAAGTGGAAGGGTAGCAAGGCTCGAAGCATTGCTGCAGGTTTTAAACTGTTCTATCATGGTATGGATAAGAAGAGAAATGGAGCTGGGGACTATGCAAAGTGTGTTGTTGATGTAAAAAAGGGTGTCAGATATGGTGATAAGTTTGAAGTTAGAAATTGAGGGTGTACTGGTGAATGTTGTCAGTGGCTATGCACCACAAGTTGGCTGTGAGTTGGAGAAAAAAGAGAGTTTCTGGAGGGAGCTAATTAAAGTGGTAGAGAGCATTCACAGAGAGGAGAGAGTGGTTATGGGTGCAGATTTTAATGGGCATGTAGATGAGGAGGTTATGAGCAAGTTTGGTGTTAAGGATAGGAACCTAGAAGGACAGATGTTGGTGGATTTTGCAAATAGGATAGAAATGGCTGTGGTAAACACACATTTCCAAAAGAAGTAAGAGCACAGGGTCACTTACAAAAATGCACACAGAAGGCAGAAGCACACAGGTAAACTACAACCTATGTAGATGGGGTTGCTTGAAAGAGATTGGAGACTGTAAGATAGTGTCAGGGAATAGTATAGCTAGACAGCATCGGATGGTGGTTTGCAGGATGAGTCTGGTGGTTAGGAAGAGGAAGAGGGAAAACGTAGATGACATGGCAAAATGGTGGAAGTTCAGAAAGGAGGAATGCTTTGAGGAGTACAGAAAGGAGTTGAGAAATGCAAATAGCTTCCTGATGACTGAATAGCAGCAGCAACAGTGATTAGACAGACAGGCAGGAAGGTACTTGGTGTGTCATCTGGACAAGTCAAAGACAGCAAGGAAACTTGGTAAAAGTGCAGGAGGTTACTCAGAGGAAGCAGTTA
>JAOUQV010318196.1:0-12543 GCA_028565295.1 Aspidoras spilotus
TATAAGTTACATCTGGCCCTTTAAGGACAGCCATTATGCTGATGTGGCCCTCGGTGAAAATGAGTTTGACACCCCTGTGCTATAGACTGTGAGAATGGGAAAAGACAGAGAGACTGAGAACACAAATGAGAAGAGGAAACGGAGGAATTAGGCAAGAGAGAGTTCTGCATGAATTAGCACAGCCATGGGGAATTAGCAGCCCACATTCTCGCCCCTGCACTGAGCCTATGAGATAAGAACAAAAGACTGAGTGGTGCAGTCCAACATGCCTCATGCTGATAAATGAGCCGTTCTGTGTAGGTCAAAGGTCAACTTTACTTGTACACTCAGAACAAGATCCTTATTTCTGACTGAGCAGTTCAGTCATCCCTTAGACATGACTTTGGTATTTTGCGGGATCTGGTACAAAGCTGCAAGAGTTTAAAAATAATAGCAAAAGAAATCTTCGACACATTAGTGGTGGTATAGGATGATTAAAGCACCGAGACTCTTCAATGTGTGTATCTGAACAGAAAAATGATTTAGCAGCCAGGATTTAACAGCATTCTGTTGGGATCAATCTTCTTCCCGTCATGTTCCCTGTGCCAAACATGTGGAACAAATCAGCAGTTAAAAAAAAGACAGATGGGAGACCTTTCTCTGTGCATGATTTTCACTCTCCTTTTCTCCCTTGAATAACCATGTCAAGCTTCGTAATTTAAGTGTTCAACTATATTTACTTTCAGGCCAGAGAAAGCAATGCAGTGACACCTTGTACATGCGGGTAACTTTCTACATCTGGTCATAAGGCATTGTAATAGAACAAAGCTCGCCAACCTGCTAAATGTCACCTGCCGCACATACACTTTTAATGAAACAAAGAAAATATAGAGGAACTGAAGCTGAAAGCAAGTTCATGCTGATAAGACCATTTATGAGAAATGTATTAGAAGCTTATGATTTCATTTCATTGAGTGTCGTTTTTTTGGTTTTAAATAAGTCCACAACTGGACAGTTAATTGTCTGTTTCACACAGTGCAGCAAGATTACCTGATAGCGCTGAATCATAATGACCAAGACACACTATAAGTTTTTTACTAACATGACCACATTACATTTCAATGGTTAACAAAAATACTTGGCTAGCATTCAGTCAACACCAAAGGCCAGAGGACCTGGGTATTATATCTGCTTTTTAAAAGTAGTCACGATTTTCCTCATTTCTTTTTTATTTTCTTTAGAATTTTCTTTACAAAGAATGATAATGGATAATAATTTCATGCTGATAAGACCAAGAATAATTACAAAATATTTTTTACAAATGTTTTAATCAATTTTATTTACTGTAACAAGTGGTTATTTGAGTTACTGTTGCCTTTCTATCATTTAAAAGCAGTCTGCTCGTTCTCATATGACCTCTCAAAACAAGGCATTTTTGTCCAAACAAATGCCACCCACTGGATATACAGTATTCTTTTTTTCAAACTATCTTTGTAAACCCTATAGATGGTTGTGTGTGAAAATTCCAATATCTCAGCAGTTTTTGAGCTACTAAGACCAGCCTGTCTGGCACCAGCAATGATGCCATGTTCAAAGTTACTTAAATTACTTTTCCTACCTGTTCTAATGCTCGGTTTCCATTTCAGCAAGTTGTCTTGTCCACTTCACAAATGCACTGAGTTTTGCCCATTTGATTGGCTGATTGTATATTTGCGTTAACAAAAAGTAATTGAGCAGGTGCACCTAATAAAGTGGCCTCTGTGTGTGTGTATGTTGGTACATATGAGTGTCTCTCTGTATATATATATATATATTGTATATAAAGTGGATGTAAACAGTCTAAACATCCTTTTTCAAATGCCAGGTTTTTGTGATGTAAAAAATGACAGCAACTTTGTCCACCTTTAGTGTGACCTATAACCTTTACAATGCAATTGAAAAACAAACCTTTCAGGGAGGTGAAGTAAAAATAAACCACTGAGATAATGTGGTTGCATAAGTGTGCACACCCTTTTAGAACTGGGGGTGTGGCTGTGTATTAAGATTTAACCAATTACATTCAAACTCATGTTAAATTGGAGTCAGCACACACCTGTCACCAATTAAAGTGCCTCTGATCAACCAACCCCAAATAAAGTTCAGCTGTTTTAGTAGTCTTGTCCTGACATTTTTGTAGCCACATCATCCCGCACAAGTCATGGTCTGCAAAGAGCTACCAGAGCATCAGAGGGATCTCATTATTTAAAGATATTAGTCAGATGAAGGCTACAAAAGAATTTGCAAATTAATTAAATATACCATGGAACACAAGACTGTCATCATCAAGTGGAGAAAACATTGTACAACAGTGACATTACCAAGAACAGGACGTCCGTCCAAAATTAATGATAAGACAAGAAGAAAACTGGTCAGGGAGGCTGCAAGAATTTCTGGCAAGTACTGGCTGCAAGAATTTCTGGCAAGTACTGGCAGTACCTACAATGAAGCATGGTGGTGGCAGCATCGTGCTTTGGGGCTGTTTTTCTTTAGCTGGAAGTGGGGCCTTAGATAGGGTGGATTATGAACAGTTCCAAATACCAGCCAGTGTTGGCACAAAACCTTTAGCCTTCTGTTAGAAAGCTGAAGATGAAGAGGAACTTCATCGTTCAGCACGACAATGACTCAAAGCACACATCTAAATCAACAAAAAATGGCTTCACGGGAAAAAGATTAAGGCTTTGCAATGGCCCAGCTAGAGTCCAGACCTGAATCCCATCAAACATCTGTGGGGTAATCTGAAAAGTGCTGTGCACAGAAGATTCCCCTGCACTCTGTCAGATTTGGAGCATTTTTCAAAGAAGAGTGGGCAAATATAGCGACATCAAGATGTGCCATGCTGATGGGCTCCTACCCAAAAAGACTGAGTGCTGTAATAAAAGTCAAAGGTGCTGCAACAAAGTATTAGTTTAAGGGTGTGGTGCATATTTATGCAACCAGGTTATTGTACGTTTTTTATTTAACATTTTTCTACTTTAAAGGTTTCAGTTTGTTTTTCAATTGCATTGTACAGGTTATAGATCACATTAAAAGTGGACAAAGTTGTAAAAATATTTGTCTTGCTGTCAATTTTTTACATCACAAAAACTGGCATTTGAACAGGGGTGTGTAGACTTTTTATATCCACTGTATATATCTATATACAGGGGTTAGACAATGAAACTGAAACATCTGGTTTTAGACCACAATAATTTATTAATATTAGTATTAGGGCTTTTGTAGCCGATACAGCGTCAATTCGTCTTGAACGAATTGAACGTCAATTTGTCCTCTTTTGAACTCTGGTATGTCACCTATAATGTTGTGTGCATTGCAATATTTTGAGCAAAACTGTGCTCTTACCCTGCTAATTGAACCTTCAAACTCTGCTCTTACTGGTACAATGTGCAATTAATAAAGATTGGTCACCAGTTTGTCCAATTTAGTCATGAAACCTCCCACACTTCATTGTCTAACCCCTGTACTTACAGTATGTGTTTTTATGTGTGTTTAAAGTGTGCAGTTTAAAGGCTTCACCGTTAAATAACTATCAGATCTACTTCTGTTAATCTCAAAACCCTATTAAAGTTTCATTTGCTCATTTATTTCCATTTGTCGCAATCTGAGAAAATAACTGAAAGCAAATTCCACAAGAAATATCAATCTTCTGCAATGCTACATGGGAAAGGTGCCATGGAAAAATTAATATTTTACCTGTAGGAAAAGTTAAGCACATATATAATGAACTATTAATGCAATTACTGGTAAACAACTAGTCCTCAGAAGCATTTGTGCTCAGATTGTATACTGTTTGGAAAAGATTTGAACGCCACAGTTGAATCACAGGAGATTTGACAGTTTTTGCTGTTTTACCAAAGCAGAAAGAAATTACACCAAGTACTCCTACTTTATATATTAGGTGTTTGGGGGAAAGGGGTAACCCTTTCAATGAATGTGGTTTAGAACATTCCTTTAATCTAAACTATTTATCTTATATAAAATATTAACATTAAAAACATGCTGTCTGCAAAAGCATAAAAATTGTCATACATACTTTTATCACTGCTAAACTGTATCACAATAACTCTCTAATTGATAGTCTACCTGTTAATTCTTCTCAACATTTACAGAATTCACTCACTAGACATATGAAGCATTGTCATATATTTACTCACATTACCTCTGTTCTCCTATAAAGTGGTTGTTTGTTATAAAGTAGATCTAGTAAAAATCCTATTATACTTTAAGGCAGTAGATAGTCTGGCACCTGTTGAGCTGTCTTAGCTGTTTATTCCTTATGGTCCTCCTTAAAAGCTTGGATATTTTGATGCGTTTTATGGTTGTTACTAGGTATAGGTTGCCCACATAGAGTGTGGTGTATATGCTTATTCTGTATTATTAGGCTTATTGTGCTGAGTTCCATGTTCCTGCTGCTGTAACAATACCAATTACAATTCCATTGTTATTAATAAAAACCTTATTCCAAAAAAGGTGGGACAAAAGACAAACTTTAAATAAAAATAGAATGCAATAATTTACAAATCTCAAAAACTTATATTGTATTCACAATAGAACATAGACAACATATTAAATGTCAAAAGTAAGACATTTTGAAATTTCATGCCAAATATTGGCTCATTTGTAATTTTGTAACAGCAACACATCACAAAAAAGTTGGGACTGGACAATAAGAGGCTGAAAAAGTTTATTCATTTCTATACCCACTTAATCGTAGTTTTGGGGTCATGGGGAAGCCGCTGCCCAACTTGCAAGTCAGGGTGCAAGGACAGAAACAAACCTAGACAGTGCCATCATAGGGCACACACGCACACACAATCACACACTAATGGGCAATTTAGAGACACTAATTAACCCACATGTCTTTGGAATGCGGGAGGAAACTGGAGTAACACGGGGAGAATATGTAAACTCCACGCAGAAATTTCCAGCGTCACCCCACCCGGGGCTCAAACCAAAATCTTCTAGCTGTGAGGCCACAAGAACTATTCAATGAATAGTTAAAGGTACAAAAAAAGGAACAGCTGGAGGACCAATTAGAAATAGCTCATTAACATGACTGGGTATATAAAGAGCATCTTGGAGTGGCAGCAGCTCTCAGACGTAAAGATGGGAGGAGCATCACCAATCCTCCTAAATCTGCGTCGACACATAGTGGAGTGATATCAGAAAGAAGACAGTTTAAGATTGCAAAGAGTTTGAACATATCGTCATCTGCAGTGCATAATATCAACCAACAGATTCAGAGGATCTGGAAGAATCTCAGCGTCAAAGCAAGAAAACCATACTGGGCGCAGTGATCTTCGGTTCCTTATACTGCACTGCATCACATACGGGCATGCTTCTGTATTGGAAATCACGTAATGGGCTCCGGAATATTTCCAGAGAACATTATCTGTGAACACAATTCTCTCTGGACCAAGGCTTATTTAAAATAGACTGTGGTAAAGTGTGGTAAAACTGTTCTGTGGTCAGAACGACCCAAGTTGTTATAATCTCTTAGTTCAGAAGCCTGCATTTCTAATGGTATAGGGGGTTGCATTAGTGTGTGTTGCATGAGCAGCTTTTACATCTGGAGGGACACCATCTCTTTTGGAAACAGGGTTCTTTTTTTCTAAACGATTGTCCTATTAATTTCTTTTAAGTGTCTCTGGGTTTGTAAGAGGCACTATATAATTGAAGTCACACATTGCCAGGTTAGCAATTCACTATGTCAAATATGCTTGACTGATATTAAATCTAGCTTTTATGTAATCTGACTATCCATACAAAATGCAAAAACTATCATCAATTATCATCATGCAATGCAGTTACACCTTTCAACTGCTATTGTGGCATAAACTGTACAACTCCCTTCCATGGTATGGCATTTTCCAACGTATTCTAACTTTTGAATGAATGAAAGCATAGTATGACAATTATACTGTTGTACAAATATAAATATGTCAGCTACAATTAAATTAGTAACAAATTTAGTAACAAAATTATTCCCATATGGCAGATGATGCACATGATCTTATAAAATGTCTTGTTTTAGCTCAAAGAAAAGCATACAACAATGTCAGTTAGTTTCTGTTATCAATCACAGTACAGCTGTTCTTACAGTCTTTTTCCTTTTTAGCAAGATAGAATGTGAGTGCGGAAAAATTCAGATGCAATGGGAAAATGAATACTTCACTGAAGTCAAGCTGTCTATTTGCATAGTTTAAGAACATTTTATTGATTTTGATAATGTTAAATACTATAGCGAGTGGCCCTGCCCTTCATATTTCTTTCTGCGTGTGGCCTTCAGTACAAAATGTTTGGACACCTTAGCTTTGTAGGATACAGTACTGTATGATACTCTTCCACAATGAAATTAACTTGGTACCTTTCCAATGAAAATAAATTGTGCAATGGCCAATTTGATATCTTTTTAACTGAGAAAGCATGATGCAGTGCTCTTTGAACATGGCCAGTAAGTTACCATAATACCAAGCTAAAATTTGAACTTGAACTTCTGCATTTTCTTGTTTTTATATAATCATTACACCTTTAGGTAAAGTATAGAGTAAAAGGTAATTTAATTTAACAGCTTTAAATGTGTTGAATTTAGTAAGAGCATGACAATTTATGAGTTAATATAACTCAAAAATATTTTTAAACACAAACTAATTAATTAAGCAAAATATATGAATATTTAATAGGCATTTGAACAAAATGTATTTATATTTAATCAGTATCTGTAGAAAATTGATTTACATTTACTAATGTAATCTTTGTGAATTTGATATAAGCTCACTAAACGCCTGGGTAAAAATAATTTGGATTTACTAAATAAATTTGTTGAATTTGTATTCTAGAACTTCAAATCTATTTATAGTTTTAATCTACCAAATATCATGTTTTGGTGCAATGGCTTACTTTAATTATATCAACAGACTATCATGCATAAAACTGGTGTACAACAGAATTATAAAGGACCGGCAAGCTATTTGTCTTTTATGTAGATAAAGGTTCACTTGGAATGTAAAAAAGTCCCAATGCATTTTTTTTACAAATGCCTGGTGATATATGATCTCTCTCCCATCACTTCTGATTAGAACAGGCCCAAAAGATTTTTTATTATTTTTTTGTTTGCTAGTTCTTATCTTGTTGGCTCCAACTATGCTCTTTGGGAGCATTTTTATTTTCTACAAATATGAAAACTCTTATTAAAATCTCTGACTTAAATCTGCAAAACCACAAAACATTTGATTAACTATGCAATCAATAAAACGGAACAATTAAACTTCTGTATTTAACAAAGATTTAAAATGTAACCATGTAAATGTTTTTTCCAAGTCCATTTTCTTAAGCCAGTAGCTAATTTTTGAGACTATTCACTTTTGGACAGAGCCATAAACAATCCAGTTCAAGGAGTTTTTGAAAAACTTTACCTGAGCCCCTTCGGACAAGCAAGATCCACTGCATAAGCAAATGTACCAAGCATGGAGCAAGCCTCTGCAAAGTTACCCAGATCAGTCAGAACTTTTACACCTTCTACCACAATACCAAAGTCTGTAGTGCCCTCCGATGTTTCTGTCTTGATCGGGATCCTGAAACAGAAAGAATATGGTACACCCTGAAAGAAGAAGGCCCTAACTTAACATTTCTTTAACTCAAAAGCCTTTGGACAAAAAAGATTAATTGTTTTATCTACAAAACATACCTGGGCCTAAACTTGCTCATTTTTTAGTTTGGAGATGTCTTGATAATGGCATGTATGTCAATGACAAATAGAATTGTTTGGTTCAAGAGTAATTTACAAAGCAATTCTGACCTAAAAGGCTTAGTCATTTTTTTTGCATAAGCTGAAGGATGATGAAATCTGAAATGAAATGAAATCAATTTATTTAAAACACAGGACAGCGATTACACACAGAAAGAAAACTCAGTAGCTTGAAAATATGACTAGAAATAACAGCCTTGTATCTAACCATTTGTCCATTTTTTGTCCATATTCCTTATATTGTAGTTCATAGTTCTACACTTACAGACTGAAGTACATCTGTTTCTCTGTTTACTTTATTACCCTGGACACCCACATGAGACCACAGAGCAGGTATTATGTGGGTGAATGATCATTCTCAGCACTACAGTGACACTGAGAAGGTGGTGATGGTGGAGGTGGTGGTATGTTTGTCTATGTTGTGTCTGATGTGAGTGGAGTACAGCAGTGCTGCTGGACACCTCACTGTCACTGCTGAGCTAAGAATTTCTCACTAAACAAAACTATACAGCCAGAAAAGTCCTGTTGGCACCGATGAAGGACTAAAGGAACACAAACTGTGTAGCAGAAAAAGAACTATAGTCTTTACAACTTCAATGTGGAGCAGCAACACCAGTAAGAGTGTCTAATAAATTGGACAGTGAGTGGACAGTCTTTAACAACTCCGGCAGCATCTAACGTACCAGCAGAACACACATCTACCTTGTCAATATGACTGCAGTGATCCACCACCGACAAAATACCTGCTCTGTGGTGTCCAGTGGGGGTTCTGACCATTAAAGAACAGGGTAATAAAATACACAGAAAAACAGATGTACTACAGTCTGTAAGTGTTTCCCAAGGTACACAATCAAGCACCGAATGATAATGTTTCTGGTCATGTTAATGCAGAGATAGCTAGCCTTAATTATCACATGCCGTTGTTGTTATTTTATAGTAAAACAGGAATGAACACACAATAATAAAACTGTAAAATACAAAAATTACAGAAAATAGCTTATATTAATGTTAAACAAACGTCTATCAAGGATCCTTGATGTGGTGTATGATCATATTAGTTTTGCAAAGGCAAAAAATAACTTTCTTTCACTGTGGTCGCTTTAACCTCAAAGGATCTTCATACACATCCAGTTGGCTTGTTTCCCTCAGACAGAAGACATATGTATACTCTAATTACCAAAATACAGCTGCAAAAGCTTTTTATCAATAAACTCTGACAAGCTTACCAGATTCCCATACCCCTGACCATTCAGCAACTAGACTTTGTATAAACTATTTAATTTCATACAATGTTTTTGAGATAATAACAAACTAAAAAATAATAATTAATCATCAAATTACATTCCTTTGAAGTTTGATCATAAAATCCTTGTAATAAGATATTAACAAACTAGGTATTTGAAGGATACCTTAAGTAGGATAGCTTGCCCCACCCTTGGAATAGAAGAGTGCCAAAAGCTTTGGAGTATATTCCTCAAGCTTGGACATAAACTTTGATTTAAGGTGCAGTGTTGTGAATATGTGAAACTCATCCTGGAGCTAAAATACAAACAATTAAAAATAGCATTCGAGCCTCAAATAGTGCAAATATAAATATTGTTCTTATAATGTTTGTAAAAGCAAGAAAAAGGCAATGATTAGATTTAAATATCTAACCATTATAAATTTATGTAGCCATTAGATATATATGTAGTTGGGACAAAGTAAAATTGTAAATAAAATGGAATGCAATGATGTATAAGTTTCAAAATTCCATATTTTATTCAGAATAGAAAATAGATAGCATATCAAATGTTTAAACTGAGAAAAAAGTATCATTTAAAGATAAAAAGGGTGATTTTACATTTTTGTGGCAACAACACATCTCAAGGGGAGACATCCACTTTTCTTTTTACAACAGACTGTAAACGTCTGGGTATTGAGGAGACAAGTTGCTCAATTTGAGGGGTAGGAATGTTAATCCATTCTTGTCTTATGTAGGATTCTAGTTGATCAATTGTCTTAGGTCTTTTTTGTCATATTTTCCGTTTTATGATGCGCCACATTTTTACTATTGGCAAAAGTTCAGTACCCGGACCCATCTTCTACGCAGCTGTGATGCTGTAACTGATGCAGTATTTGGTTTGCATTGTCATTTTGAAAGAGTTGGTGTCTGGATGGGAGCATATGTTGCTTTTAAGCATGGATATACCTTTCAGCAGTGATGGTGTCTTTCCAAATGTGTAAGCTGCCCATGCCACACGCATTAATAAAACCCTATACCATCAAAGATGCAGGCTTCTGAACTGAGCGCTGATAAAAACTTGGGTCGTACATCTCTTGTTTAGTCCGAATGACATGACGTCCCTGATTTTCATAAAGAACTTAAATTATTCATTTGTCTGACCACAGAACAGTTTTCCACTTTGCCACAGTCTATTTTAAATAAGCCTTGGCCCAGAGAAGATGTCTGCACTTTTGGATCTTTTTAGATACAGCTACTTCTTATAATATAGAGATTTGGCTGGCAATGGCGGATGGCCTGGTGAATTGTGTTTACAGAGAATGTTCTCTGGAAATATTCCTGAGCCCATTTTGTGATTTCCAATACAGAAGCATTCATGTATGTGATGCAATGCCACCCAAGGGCCCGTAGATCACCGTTATGCACATAGATTCTTTTGATGATATTATGCACTGTATATGATGATATGTTCAAACTCTGCAATTTTACACTGTCGAATTCCTTTCTGATATCGCTCCACTAATTTTCGGCACAGATTTAGGGGGATTGGTGATTCTCTTCCCATCTTTACTTCTGAGAGCCACTGCCACTTTAAGATGCTCTTTTTATATCCAGTCATGTTAATGACCTATTACTAATTGGTCCACCAGCTGTTCTTTTTTGTAACTTTAACTCTTAATGCCCAGTCATAACTTTTTTGAGATGTGTTGCTTAAAATTGCCACTTTTAAAGCAAACTCTAGGGTGGGCCATTTATATATACAAATGGCACACCCTATATATAAAGATTCACAGTGAATTTAATTCCAGTATTGTTGATTTATAGCAATGGCTATGCCTTTTAAGATACCCAAAGCGCTTACAAAATAAAATAACAATAAGCAATCAGTAAAACATCAGTAATTAATAACATGCAATGAATACAGGCTAAAACGCACATTCAAAAAGGTAAGTTATTAAGAGCTTCTTAAGTGGGTAGTGATGCGCAAGTGCAAAGACAGAGTTAGACAGCTTGGGATCCACGACACTAAAAGCTCTATCACTGTCTTTTCTGAGTTTTACAGTCGGCAAAACCAAATGATAGGCATTAGCAGACCGGAGTGCACATGACGGAGCATACAGGCAGACAATATCAGAGAGATAATACAGTGCCAACCTATGAATGGATTTTAAACCAGCAATACAATTTAAATTTAATCCAGTCAAGTACAGGAAGCCAGTGCAGGTCTTTCAAGACCGGGGTGATGTGAGAACTCTTGCTGCTGAGTTTTGGACATGCTGCAACTTCTTAAGGCTACTGGCAGGGAGCCTAATTAGCAAAGAGTTGCAGTAGTTAAGCCGAGATTTGATAAAGGCATGAACAAGGGTCTCAGCCACAGAATCAGCCAGGGAGGAACGTAAGCAAGCTATATTTTTAAGATATAAAAATGCTATTTTAGTATTAACATGAGCCTCCAGAGAGAGGGTGGAATCCAGTATGACACCAAGATTGTGAACCTGTGCCACAGTGGAGGAAATGAAACCAGGTATAGAATACTTTAATTAGTCTGACCAATCTAACTGAGGGTGGATGATGTTGCAATTAGAATGGCTTCTGACTTATTGTTGTTCAGATATAAAAAACCACTGAACATCCACATATAAATGTTTATATTACACCATGTAAAGATATAAAAGACTTTGATTCTATCCTTTTCTTCAAATCTCATGTAGATACCATCAGGATAACATTCTTTCATCTTTGAAACATTGCTAGAATCAGAAATATGCTGGCTCTGAATGATGCAGAGAAACTTGTGCTTTTGTTATCCTTAGGTCGGATTACTGTAATGCACTCTTGTCTGGTTGTTCCGGCACGTGCATAATCAAACTGCAGTTATTTCAGAAAGAATCCGTACTAGAACCCGAAAATATGAACAATCACCACTGTCTTATCCATACTGCACCGGCTACCGGTCAAATTTTGCAATAACTATAAAATACTTTTGCTTGCTTATAAAGCAGTAAACAGTCTTGCGCCACAGTGCCTTTGTGACCTTCTAGTATCTTTTGATCCACTATTCACTTTTTGATCAAAAGGTGCAGTCTATTTTCTTATTATAGTTCAGGGCTCATACCTGGAAGGTTCATGGCTGCTTAATGTCCCATGGATCCCTCATGTCTGTGTCACCTTCTGGTTCTACCCTGTAGTTATGCTGTTATAATGCTAGTCTGCCAGAGTATTTTCTTCCTCTCTGCACAACGTGTGTTTGTACTGATCATTAGATAGTTGGTCATAGCTAACTTTCTTTATTATCTCTCTTTTCTCTATTCTATCCCCTCTCTTCTTCATTTTTTCGGATGAGCTACACCTAATAGACGTGAGGCACGAGGAAATGTCATCGACCCAGCAACTGCCGGATTCCTTCCTACTGTTCATTCACCTATTATTTGTCTTTGCATTATTTGTCTATTAATATATATCTAATGTCTATATTATATATTATTGTTATATTAATGTTATATATAATTGTTAGTAATAGAATTAGGGTTAGGGTTAGGTCAATTAGATGTATATG
>JAOUQV010318230.1:0-11368 GCA_028565295.1 Aspidoras spilotus
CGAGCCTTGCTACCCTTCCACTTTGTCTCCTGCACACACAAAATATCCACCTTTCTTCTCTCCATCATATCAGCCAGAGGGAAATTGTTCTCTGAATTTAACCCATACAGGTGTGAACACCCGGAGCAGTGTGCTGCCCCATTGAGATGCACGGGTAGCAGTTGCTCAACGGCACTTGCCTGGAGTGTGAATTGAACCAGCAATCTCTTGGTCCCCATCCCTCAGCCCTATACATTTAGTCACAGAGCCTCAAAGGCTAATAAAGAATTGGTCTGCTCAGACTATCTTTTTATGCATACCCCTCTGAGAAGGCCTGTGCAACTAACCAAATATGACCATATTACTATTTTTTCATGTAATTGTTATGCATATTATCTTTAAATATATGTATTAAAACCTGGATGGTCTCACATTATATAAACTTTAATAAAAATAAAATCTTTGGAATACTTGTCTTTTCCAGATGACTTTATCTAATGTGAAGCACTTTCTATATATATATATATATATATATATATATATCATACAATTTGAATGGTTACTCATTTAATTCAGGCTTTACCTGTGTAAAACCCTTTATGTAGGTTTTAGTCAGGCCAGACATTTATATCAACAGTTCGTCCAAAACACACATCAAATAGCAAAATTGGGGTCATATTTCCAGTCTTGGCTTTTTTTACACTGGCTTAATGTACATTTTAGGACTCATAAATTTTTTCACTGTGTACAATTGTGTTTTCTTAATTGTTTTGGATTGTAGAGCACAATCATTGACCAAAATGTGCTATAGTAACTCAAATGCATATATAAAGAAGTACAGTATAAAGATGACACTAGCACTCACATATAACACTTAAATTTATCATAATAATAACCATTTACAATTACAATTTTTTAGATACAGCACAATACAATACAACTGCAGTCACTTTATTAATACAGTGCCTTTTATGTGACGATATCAGGTATTTATTATGGGGGTATATTTATTAGATGCTTGTCAAGTACAAAAAAAAATATTAAAATTATAGTATGAAATTGTAGCATGGCAGTGAAAATAGAATGAATGGTTATATTTTTCTCACCGTCTACATATTGAGCTCCCTCTGATGACTTTTTGTACTGAAGTCCATGGGACTGGATACTAAAATATCTATCAGCCTTGTTCAGAAATGTGATCTGTAATGTATCACCAACCTCAGCACTTATTACAGGACCTGAAGAAAGAAAGAATAGAAATAGAGAGAGGAGTGTGATACAAATATTAGGAATAAATAATAATAAAGCAACTGTGTGATTTTACTGTATCTTAACTGGCTCAATATTTACCTAGTAAGCCCAGATAGGCATCCGTTTTGATCTTTTTGGTAAAAGTCTGATCAGTGTAACCTCTATACACCACCTTTGTATATTTTCCACCAATACGACCATTTGTCCTTCCAAAAAACACCTCTGAGTCACTAAACGTGATAAACAAGAAAAAGATTGCTTTGAATGATGCAAGTAAAATTTAGACAAAAATAAACTATCAAGGTTCCACACCTTTCACTTTCAGTTAGTGAAGCATTAGTAAAAGTATTTTTTCCTGATGGGGCGTAGTTCCACTCAACCAGTTCGGCAGCAATAAAGTACTTTCTCACTCTTCCAGTTAAATTTGTGGAAAATATTTTTTCCTCTGGACACACTGTAACATTGAACAATGCCTGCATACCATCTGCAGACAAAATAAATCATCACTTACTGTGTGCGTGGCATAAAAATAATTTAGAAAACCATTTTAAAAAGTTATCTTCTAAAGGTAATAGTAAAACCATTCTGACATTTCACATATAGACATTACAATGTGACTAGTCAAAATGTAACTTACCCAAATATCTGTAATTTAATTAGCGATAGCTGTTAGTTTTATCTGAAAGAGTGCGTATAGCAGCGCTATGGAACGCGCCCTGTTGGGAATGCACGAGTGAGCATGTAGGAGGTGGTTGGTACCAACATCAAACCATACCACGGACAGATATTGTGAGATGCTGGAAGATAATCTTTATTTCTACTAACTAAATTAAATAAAAACTTATCCATGCATCCCATGTCATCTGAGTCTAACAATGCCATGAGCTGCAAGTTAAATTTGTGACATGACAACGCATTCCTCAGATGACATGCATTACATAGGATCAGAAACAAAAGACATTGTGCAGAAACAATACCTAACAGCAAATGCGCTGTGAATATACAACATAAGCACTACCCAAAAACAAGAAACACAATACTTAACTCACGCTGCAACTTCAATTTAACATCCTTAAGCAATGATAACCATGTTAACACTTTAAACACATTATACACATTATACACATTGCCACTTGAACACTTTACCCTTTAACAATCCATGCAGGTAATAGAATACAAACCCTTATTTATACCAGCATGGATCATGAAAACATTGCACAGACCTGTGCAGACAAGAGGCATGTGTGCATAACAGGGCAGAAACAAATAGACAAGTGCGCCCTTGCACACTTGAAGTGAACCTAAACAGAAACTCATGGACTGAAACATAAACATAACAAATAACAGAAACAGAACAGAAGTCCAGGGCTCAAACACAGAAAACAAAAATAAAACATATTTTTTCCTCAAGTGCAATTCTAAGAACAACTGTCAACCCTATCATTGTCACCTTTTTTACAGATATCTGCCCTAAATCACATATTTCTTTTGATTCAAATCAAAATGCCATTTTGGTTATGTTACATAGTTTGCCTATTATTCACATTAAGTCAAAATTAAAATTTCAGATACAATATTTCATTTTGACTAATGGAAATAATTTTTTTTTAAATATATAACATTTAATTATGATTAGCTATAAAAGTAATTGTAGTAAATTTTGGTAAATGCAGTAAGAATATAATTTTCAGTAGTTATTATCGCAGGTATCTGATCTACATTTATTGAAATCTGAACTGTAATTATAGATATCTGAAATTATATTCAAACTACTTAGAAAATAATAATAGAAAAGTCTGAATACAAGTGAATAGAAAAGGAAAATTACTAGTAATCAATCTACAATGCACATATCCACTAGTAAAAAATTAACTGTTCATATCAAGAAGTAACATTGTGATTTTAGTTAGAATTGCTGCTAATTAAAATTCTATTATGTTAGTTTCTAAGTAGTCAAACAGTAATTGCTGATATTCATGATTTTAATTACTGCTATTTATTAAATGGTAAAATTGCATTACATAAACTCACAGGTTTATTATTAGTACTAGTTATTATTATAAAATATATCTCAGACCTTTTTTTTTACATTTTTTGGACATAGTAATAACATATTCATTCCCTATTAAATTAAATATAAATATCAGTTATTTTAAATGTATCTCCCCTCAGTAACCCAGTAGCCTTCACATATTCATTCTGACATGTCTGCTTTAATTCTAGGAGGTTGTTTGTCTAAGTTTCTGCCATGCTGGAATAGGCTTTAAGTACATAAAAAATTTAGTGATAGCAGCACGGGATGCCTTTTTATTGTTTTGATGGTTAGATTTCTGCATACCTTCTGCAATACGAGCATACCTCTTTTCAAATGAAAATGTTAGCAAAAATATGTACCGTGTAAGTGGCTGTTAACCTGACAGCTCAGCAGCCAGGTTCCTTCTGTTAAGGGTCTCATCTCTGCTGTTCTGAAAGAGGCAGGAGACATGTTGATACTGTCGATACGATGCCCTTGATAGATCAATGTCTGCCCATGAAAATATGCAGAGTGGAGGTCCACTTCACTGCCAATGGCATACAAATGCCATGAAACTTTTTTGTTGCGACACAGGTTAATCCCAGGAAGGTTCCCATAGAGATATCCATTAATACCTATTAAATACGATATAAAATGTTATTCTTTATGAAAAACATCACATTATGAACATTTAAGCCAAGTAAATAGCATAATGTATAGTACAGTTTGCCAGTAGTGTTACTTGCTCAATGATTTATACAATGTCTGCAATTTTTTAGATTTGAATATATAATGTATTTATAAATGAATACATAGGTTACTATACAACAGTTACAACAGTTATACAACAGTAACAGTACAGCACAAAATCGAACATCGAATCCTATTATTATATTGTCCTGCCTTAGTAGATTTATTTTCAATGAATCCAACTCTATTTAGGATAAACAGGAAAACAGATATACCAAAAAATACTTACCACTCATACGGTTAGATTGTATGAAGTCTGAATCAGAGCGGTCAACACCAGCCGGGTCCAAACAGAAAGTTTGAATGTTCTTATCTATGTACCAGCTCAAGTTTTCATTCACCACATTGAACAACAGGAGAAAGTCCTGATCCACATCTGTTCTTTGCACCTGAAAGTTAGTATCCTTTGATGATGATTTGGGAAAAGGCTGAAGAATTCCTGGTTAATATAAACATATGTATACTTTTAGATACACTATATGGATGCATTAATGTTTTTATAACAATATGATCAACACAATTACTGGGCATGTAAAGCAACAAATTATTCTTGTACCTTTCTTGCAAGTCAGCAGAGCTCCTATGAGTCCAGAAGAAATGTCTTTGTAGGCAACCACGTGTGAATGATATGCCCAAGTGAGACAATTGGGATCTCCATCAGAGGGGGAGAAATGTTTATTTACTGTCCATGTATAATTATATGATTTACCAGGAGGAACACCATCATCCAGTTTATTTGCTCTAGAAGTACCATCTGGATATAGTGCCCCTAATAAAAAGGAAATAAATGCAATACATTTTTGAGTCCCAAAAATAACGACATTGCTACCCGGGGTCCACATCACTTCATCAACAGCCAACCTGTCTGACAGTTCACCAGCATGTTGCGCAAACCCTTTACACTTACAACATTAGCCTTATATAAAGTCTTAGTCTCTAGTGTTACAACTATGTACAGTGGAGATTGAATGTTTGTGAACCCTTGTTCTATATTTCTGCATAATTATGACCTGAAACATAATCAGATTTTTACACAAGTTTGGAAATAGTAGATAAAGAGAGCCCAGTTAAACAAATGAGACAAACATATTATACTTGGCCATTTATTTTTTGAGGAAAATGAGCTAATATTACATGTTTTTGAGTTGCAAAAGTATGTGAACTTTTAGGATTAGCATTTTATTAGAATCCGGTGTGAGTGGGCACCCTGTTTTATTTAAAGAAGTCTGCTCTTTGTTTGTGGAATTGCATCATGGCATGAACAAAGGATATTTCTGAGCACCTCAGAAAAATATTTGGTGATGCACATCAGGCTGGAAAAGGTTACAAAACCATCTCTTAAGAGATTGGACATCACCAATCCATAGTCAGACAGACTGTGTGCAAATAGAGGAAATTCAAGACCACTGTTACCTTTTTTTGGTCGACCAACAAAAAATCACACCAACAAAAAATCACACACAGCAAGGCATGTAATAATCGGTGAGGTCACAAAGCACTCTTGCGTAACTTAACTATGCAACTGAAAGCTTCTCTTACATTGGATAATGTTAATGTTCATAAGTCCACCATCAGGAGAACACATAATAATAATGGTGTGCATGGCAGGGTTGCAAGAAGAAAATCGCTGCTTGTCTGCATCTTGCTAAAGATCACGTGGACAAGCCAAAAGGCAATTGGAAGAATTTTGTGGATGGATGAGACCATAATAGAACTTTTTGGTTCAATTAAAATGCTTTATGTTTAGAAAACATGGTGATTGTAGTATCACAGTTTGGGTAGTATCAATAGTATTAGTAGTAGTAGTAGAATTTATTAACACAGATTATTAATGATTTTTTTAAGAACCTACTTTCCTCTCTCAGTCTCTGTCAGATGAGCACATAAGGGATGGATCTGATAAGATGGTTTCTGGGCCTTTCAGGTTTTGCAATAAATTCCCACAGGTAACTGCCATTTCTTAATGACATTTCAGACAGAATAAAAAAACTCGTTGATATCCTTATTAAATCCCAACTGAAACTAGGATTGCCCATATTATTAAGCAATATAAAGTAATTTTATATAAATTGGTACTGTTACTTATAAGAGGTAACAAATGGCATTTACAAACAATGCCATTTTAGGGAGTGTCAAACTAAATAACTGTATATAAAACTTTAGTTCAGTACTTCAACTTTTTTTAATGAGGCTCATCTATTTTCAGAGAAAAATAAAACACATAAAAATGGTTTGTGTTTATTCAATCTAAACCTACTGATCAGAAAATCATTCCCCCTTACTCTTCTATTAAACTCCATTCAAAAGAATTCATATTACGGGTGCCTTGTGAACTCTCGGTTTTAAGATGAGAGAAAATTAATAGTGTAGATCAGTCATTACTTTGACAGGGCTAATAAGAGACCTGAGATTTAGTGCCAAATATCAGTGAGCAACCAGAGGAGCTGGATGCACTTCTTAATCAAACCAAATGGTAAGCTCAGTGATATGACATGGTATGTGAACTACTTATGGCATCTTACTAAAGTAACATTTAATACATAAGTCTTATTTAACTGACTTTTTTATTAATAAAGTTATTAAAAGTAATATATTTCATAAAATAAAGTACTGTATATAATTGGGAATGAGATCATCCTACTTCTCAACCCTGGTGATTTCATTTACATAGTCGGGTCCAATTTTATCATGTGAGAAACGCTGGGGGTAAAAACTTTGTCATTTCTGTGCTGAACATGGATTAATCATTACCAACAATATTTCTGCATTTACAACTGGCACAGATACACATAGAAGAGTCCAAATTAAGAGACCAGAGCTGACTGTGACTACTTCCTAATCAAAAAGCAGTGAAAACTGCCAATCAATAAGCACACTCATGTTTCAGTGCAGACTGTGACTCTGATTGCTCTCTTGTGATAATGACAATAAAAATGAGGTTTAAATAAAACAAGTGGAGAACCAAATTCAAATGGACCTCCAAAAACTCATAACTGACCAGTTTATGCAGCAATGCCAAGTGGCTGTTTCCAACAGATTTATACTGTTGGAGAGTCATAAAGAATTGCACACATCAGATGAACTGTGCTGGCAAATGAAAGATGCCATGCTGAAAGAAGACAACATCGAAGAACCGAATCAAATATAAGAACATAAGAAACCTTTAAGTGGATACAAAGAAACATGAAGCAACATCTTCCAGTGATTTATTGAGCCCACAGTGATTTCATTGTGCATTGAGCTGGCATTTTGCATGGTACAGCATGGCAAACATTGGATAACCACACTCGAGATGTTTTCCTTTAACATCTGGTCCAACTGCTCAGAAATTATCAGGGGCCAGACTGCGACAAGCAACCGAGGGCATTTGGGAAAGTTGATTCATTTGTACAGCCAACCAACACAAAGCGTTGATGGCATATGACATGGCATAAATGCATTCATTCTGTTCAGAGCTCCCTTTATTACCCAGTGATAATTGCCCTTGAATCATGCGTTATTGGCTGCACATTCACACACTAGCTTAAAAAAACCCTTACATGAAGCCCATTTGAATGTGCAGACAAAACATGATTTCAAGACGAAACATGACGTCATTATCATGATGTGAAGCCACAGTTGTCCCCTACTGAAGATGAACACAATACACACCGACTGATCCCTTTGCAAACATAATACTTGAAATTATAAAATGTTTAATGCTGCTTTTGGTATTGTGTTTACATTTATTTTACATTATATACTACATTTTTAACTTACAAAAGTGCTTTAATACATATCAGTAAACAAACCCTATTCTATATAAACTTTAGTTAAGGTAAGTACAGAATAAGTGGGTCTTCAAATAACGTTTAAAGATATCCAGTGTCTTAACTGTTCGAACACTGAGGGGAAGTTCATTCCACCACTTAGGAGCCAGAACAGATAAGAGTCTAGATGAATGCCTTTCTTGTCCCCTGGGAGATGGGGTTTAATCGAGCGGTGCTAGAGGACTGAATTGTGCGAAGTGCAGTGTGGGGTGTAATGATGCTGCAAGGTTCGTGGGTGCAGGTCCAGTTTTGGCTTTGTAGGTGAGCAACAGTGTTTTAAATCTTATGCAATCAGCTACAAGAAGCCAGTGGAGAGAGTGGAGAAGAGGTGTAGTGTGGGAGAACCTGTAAACATTGAGCCTTGTAGCTGAATTCTGGAGTCAGATCGCTGTGGGAGGTAGCCCAGCTAATAGAGAGTTACAATAGTCCTTGAGATAGACTTGAGATGACAAGTCACTGAACCAGTATTTGCGTAGCCTCTGTGCAAAGAAATGGACAAATCCTTCTAATGTTGTAGAGAAGGAATTTACATGAAGAATCAACGTGGTGTTTAAATACCACCTGTACTGTTCTGTACTTTATTCTTTCATGTAGAACTGCGAACTGAACAAAACCAATTCTATAAATCATGTACAAACCCATTCCAAAAAATTTTAGAGGAGCGCATCCGGTCATTAGAGAGGGTTGGTGAAGGTGATAGCAGTACTGTTACGGCAAGGCAAAGTCTAAATGCCTTAGGTGGAAATAGAAGTTTCTCCTGTCCCCACAGCAGTGCACAGGCGGGATACTTGCAAAGCCAATGCTTACTTCTTTGATTCACGTGACCAACCGGTTTGCCCTCCTCAGTAAAACACCCACTGAGAAACCTGACAGAGTTCTGGTTATAGGACAGTCTATAATGAGGCATGTTAAAGTAGCCAGGCCTTTAGTGGCACCAGAAGCATTAGAACAGTGTTTACAGGGAGCCAAGGTGCCGGACATAGCAGGTAATCTTAGGATCTTAAACAAGTGCAGGTTCTCAAATACAGTTTTTCATGTTGATATACACCTTTGACAGTCAGAGGTTCCAGGAGTAATATTATAGAGGTGTGTAAATTAGCAAAGGCGATGTCAGATGAACTAATCTGTTCTTGCCAACTCCCAATGCATGTGGTGAACTTACAGCAGGTTATAATCGCTAAATTTTTGTGGTACTCAGAAAACAATGTAGGCTTGATAGATAATTGGAGTAATTTTGAGGGTAGGACTGGCCTGTTATGGCGGGATGGTATCAATCCCACTCAAAAAGGTGCCACTTTCTTATACTGCAGCATAGGACATAGTCTTAAAACAGGGCTTGTTAAACCATGACAATCCAGAGCCAAGGCCAGGGAGCTGAAAAACAGGTTATTCCAACCGTCTGCTAGGTGCTTATAGTTGTCACCTAGGTTTCACCATATTGAGACAGTGTCTGTTCCAGGGCTAAATCAAAATATAGACATTCGAAGAAATATAGAAATATACAAAGAGTTTATTCTAATAAATTAATAAATATTAAAATTGTGATAATACAGCCTGCACCGTTTACCTAAGGATGGAACTATTAAATGTTAAGTATTAAAATTCTAAATTGCTTATTATAAATGAACTTATTACTGATTAGGGATTAAATGTACTTTGTTTAACTAAAACAAGGATTAAACCAGATAAGTATATATTATTAAATAAAGATAATCCTTCTGTATATAATTACATATTCCTCGGTTAACTGTTAAAGGTGTAGCTGTTAATATTATTAATAATAATTATTATAATAATAATAATAATAATAATAAAGCCATCACACCCAAACCTCAGCAAAAACTATACTCGTTTGAGGTTTTGTTTACACAAATTTCTAGCAAAACCAGGAAAAATAGGTTTTTATCACCCTACAACTCCACTGAGCCTAATCAGGCAGGTGCGCAACAATATTTTGTTGTAATCTGGATAGCATATCCCCAATTAAAAAAAGATTAATTAAAGAAAAAAAACTAGCACCTTGGTATAATGATTTTACACAGAACCTAAAACAGACCACTAGGAAACTAGAGCATAAATGGCTTCAGACTAACCTTGTTGTGTACCAAACAGAGTGGAGGGTGAATCTTGTAAACTTAGGAAAGCTCTTCTTATTATCCACCACGCCCACTTCGATCAAAGGTGCAGGCTATTTGCTGATACCTTGTATTATAAGGGCTACAGCAGGGGGCAGATCATTCTCTTATAGAGCCCTACATCTATGGAATAGTCTTCCACTTCGTGACTCAGACACAATCTTAGTCTTCAAGTCTAGGCTTTAAACTTACTTATTTAGCCAAGCATATCATTCATAGTCCCCTATAGTTCAGGGCTCAGAGCCAGAAGGTGCATGGAGTGTTCATAAACTGGAATTTTTTGATACTGTCGCCTGGCCACTCTAACGAGATTACTGATGCTGGAGTGGCTGGCTGCTTTTGGTCCCTCAGGGCTTCCTCATGTTTGTGTCACCTTCTGGTTCTACCCTGTAGTTATGCTGTTATAGCGCTAGTCTGTCTGAGTTGTTTCTTGCTGAGTTGTATACAATAATAAACTCAGTGCTATTTTTTAAACATTATAATTAACTTTATACAGAGCTGTCTTTATTAGCCAATAATTATGACAGCTAAAATAAAATCATATGGTTTTGTCCACACATGCATAGAGTAGCTTTATGAAGCTGCAGCTTATAAAGATCTATTTGTGATTTACTATGGGCCAGTATATGATTCTGTCCTTGCAGTATTTTTAGCTGAGATCAAAGAAATTTGCATCTTTAAAGGTAAAAAAATTAGATTTAGTCAATGGTCACTAAATGCTAACATGCTTGTGTATTTGCTTCTGTATGGTAATATAATATTACATAAATTTGGATGTAGTCTTTAATATTTATACTCTAGTTTTCTGTTTCACCATATTAAAAAGATTATTCTTAAATATAATTAGGCTAGGCATATCATATTCATTCATTATCTTACACTTAATCCTCTGGCAACTCTGGGCACAAGGGCAGGAACAACACTTTAGACACCAATTAACCTTACACACACGTCTTTGGAATTCGGGAGGAAAGTGGACCACCCAACAGAAACAGGTCCTTCTCGCTGTGAGATGACAGCACTACACAGTGTGCCACTCATTTATATGGTATATTGTAATTGAAATAAATGATTTCTTAGCTGGTTGTACACTGGACTCATTTTGATTGAATAGACTGTGAGCACAGTTGCACATCCCCTCCCCTGACATATTAATGATAGGTAAATGAGTTTAATTTCAAACTGTCAAAATGTCATCTTATTTTGGTTATAATTATTTCACTATAATTATGTGTGAAATATTAGCTGATATATCATTTTACATTTTCCAAAGAAAAGTGTTTTGATTTAAAGTAACAAAAACTAACTGTGATTATAGTATTTTATCCTAAGCATTAAGTAAGAGATACAACTCACTAAGCCAATAGGTTCAATAGGTTGCCTCTGTTGAGATTTTCATAGCATGGCATTTGTTACTCTATATGCAGTGT